>PVKS010000877.1:0-163678 GCA_004027875.1 Aplodontia rufa | reverse complement strand
GAGCAGTCAGTGAAACAGATGAGCAGAGCTGTGGAGCTCAGAGAGGTTGCAGTGTAACGAATGTGGAGCACGGGAGAGGGAGAGGTAGCTTAGCAGTGGATCAGAGCAGATCCGGGGGCAATGAATCAGTGAGAACAGAGCAAAAAGGGATAACGTTCAATTTTGCAATCATAGTTCTTATGGTTTGGATATGAGGTGTGGGATGCTGGCTATTTTGTTTTCAGAAAGATGATTTGCTTCCATTTGAAGCTCCTTTGCTTGTTTGGGGCATTTACTGTGGGCTCCATGGTCACCATCTTGTGACTATGGTCCCCATCACTGTGGGTGACCTCACCTGTATGCATAGCATCTCTGAGAAGGTGAACAATTAGGGGAACATCTCCAAATTACTTTCCATCAAATGCTTGGTTAAGGTTTCCTACCCGCTTTCAGTCTCTTAGAACCTGAGCCCGGATGTTCTCTATAAAACCTGAAGAGAAACCCATTTTTGATGGGGTTTTCCACAGATAGCAAAATAATTTTACTTAATGAATAGAGAATGATTCTGCTGAAACTAATTCATCTTGTTACCAAGAAAGATCCACACATGCTAATAAGATAACCAGGAATGAATGAAAACCAACAGATATTAGCAAACCAGTTCAGCTCGGTGACCAATGTCTGCTATGGCAGAACAAGAATGATCAAGGGACACTTAAAGGTACGAGAAGAGCATCAGCCAGGAATCCATGTGCCCACGCAAGGCTCCAAATGGCCGCGTTCCGTGGTCCTTTCTGTGTTGCCATGGCAACCCACTTTGGTAACTTGCGGATCCACAGCACAGGAAAACAAGGGGCAGTGTGTTCTTCGGAAGGTGCAATCCCCTTTAAGCAGATCCATAAGCATCGCAGATGAACAGAACTTTAAACATTCCTCCATGAATATTCATGAAGTGAGTTGTTTTTTGTTGCCTGCCTAGTCAGCAGTCACAAAACACATGGTGTGTGTTGGCAGCGTCTTGCCTAGGTAGAGGCTGTGGACTGAGGCAATGGCAGGAATCAGGACCTGTGAGGCTGACTGACATTTCCATCTGTGGCGAAGGCTGGTAATTAACAGGAAGGAGCGAGCCTGCAGCATTGCACCATCTGCTAGGGAAACGGCTCAATAAGAAAGGAGCTGGCTGGAGCTCAGCAGTGGCGCGGTCTGGTTCCGACATGAGGCCGGGCATCTGTTAGCAGAGGAGATAGACTATTAGGAAATTCGACTGGGAATGAGCAACATGGAAAGAGCACTCTGACCTAGCCCATAAAGCAACTCTTCAGAAACGGTGTCTCTTCATCTTACTTACCCCAATCTTCTCCAAATGGTTTGCTGAGGGACCATTACAGATCTGTTGAAGTAACACAATGGTTTTCAGAAATGCTGTTTTATTCCAACATGAGATTCTTGAAATCAGGATACAGCTGTCATCTTTTGACAATAGAGCTAATTTCAGAGCGAGGATATGAGGTTAAATTCCTTCTTTTGTTGTTTAGATTAGGGAGCAGGGGGGAGAAACAAAATGATCATTTAAATGCTCTGCTATTCAAAATGGCAAAAAGCAGTGGGAAGCCCTGGCAGAAAGAGAGCTGGTCAGAAATCACCCTGAATTCTTCAATGTCTTTATAGTCCCGTTTTGCTTTTTCCATACTGTCTGTTTCCAATGTAAATCTCCCTCATTGTGAAAAATCACACTTCCGGACTGCGGGCACATCCAACCTCTACCCGTCCCAGGACCTCAGTTGAGAAGCATGTTAGCATTTGCATTCCAAACCCCGAAACTAGGGTGAGCTCATGACAGGGGTCCCTTCTATCACAATCCTGCTGAGAGCAGCTTGAGGGGAGGACTTCTCTGACCTTCCTGCACACGCGCTCTTGGGGGGCATGTGAACCTCTTCTGCAGAAGAGCACATTTTTGAAAGGGACCAGCACAGAAAACTAGATCTGCTTGCACTTTGATGCCACTTTTAAGAATACAAACCTGGGGCTGGAGCGGTGGCTCAGCGGTTACAATGCTTGCCTGGTATGTGCAAGTACACAGGTTCAAACCCCAGCACCATTGTACACAGCAATGTGTCTGAGTAATGAAAGCCACATAACAAACTAAATAAAATTGATTCTATCTTTCTGTTTCACACACTGTCCCTTTCTCTTAGGAAAAAAACAACAACAGAATACAAATGTGTTGCCAATCTTTCAACAAACATGGAGAAATCTTTGACTTCAATTATCTTAGTCTGTAAACAGCATTCCGGTGATTGGGTCTGTAGACTCTTTTCCAAGGTCCAGCAGATGGCAAAGGACTCTACATGTGTCAGTCGCCACTAGATCACAGCATCAGATGATATTGTCTGAGACCTCCAGGCACCAGATGGGATTGGAGAACATGGAGACCTTGGGATTTAAATTCTTCCGAGAAAGATGGACACGAGCTTGGATTGGAGCTTGTTCCCTGCCCACTCCTCTTGTGGGTGCGGATTGTTTTGCTGGTGTATGGGAATGCTGGTGCCTGAAATCACCAGTGTGAAGCAAACAGAAAGAGCTCGTTCTTTCAGATAAGAGAAAGATAAAATTAGCATTAACTGTTGGAAAAAAAGGACAAAAACATTTTATGCTGGAAAGGGTCTAAAAACAGGCTCTCCGAAGAGGAAGAAAGGCGTAAAGGTGTCCTAATTTATACTGTTGGCCTAATTCTGTGGTGTAAATACTGTCCCTGTGGCCAGTTTCAAACCACCCTCAGATGATCTCTGAAGGCCACACTGGGAACAGATGCCCACAAGCAGCTCTCTGAAGCCAGCAGGGCTGCAGAAAGCACCTCTGACCTATGTGCCATGTAGAATTGGTATCTCCATTTAGGTCCTGATGGTGTCCACATGCAGAGCCTGACAGATTGGGGTGGCATAGCCTACAGCAGATATTCCTGAGCTTAATGCATTTGGTCTTTTCATAACCCTGTGAGGCAGGCGGAAGTCAAGGTTGAGTGACATGCCATAGGCCCCAGCATTTCACAGGTGGAAAAGGTGATCTGAGCTTTCAAGATAGGTCTCTCTAGAATTTGCTTCTAGACAGAGAACTGCACATTCTTGGGCACAGAACTGACCGGTTCTGGATCAAGACATTTCTTTGTGTCTCCATTTCTGTCTTGTGCTGTCCCTTTGTTGCCTGTCAATCTTAGTTGTCCCGCCTTTGCCCAATCTTGGCTGCAGCGCTTGCAGTTGTCAGGGAGTTCCTCCAGACCAGGGCAGAGCAGCCGATTGTAGCCCCTGATTCTCTTTCACCTGCCAAGGCCTGTGCTGTCCTGAGCCTGAATTTTGCATGCTCATTCAGTGTCACTTCCAGCTCAGAGGTTACCCCCCAAAAAAGAATGAAAAGAATCAGTTAAAAAGTCCAGAGCAGTGTGACGCATCATGGCCATGCACAAAGCTGACCTGCATATCAAAGCCACAGCTCTGACAGGCAACCTCCATTGCTAGAACCTTCACCTTGTCCATTTAACACAAGAGCCAGCTCATTGAGCAGAATCCTAGTTGGCAAGCGTCTTGCCACCTGTAGGAGGAGCCTCTGCTCTCAAGGACCTCACTCCGTATTGCTCTTCAAAGGAAATAATTCTGGCCGCAAGGTCTGTGAGTTCTCTAAGCAGTCATACCACCAAAGGTCACACAATGAAATCCATTGACTACTGCTTCGCTGGGTACAGGCATGTACAGGTTACTTGGAGAGCAGAGACTAAAATTCAACATGGAGAAGACCCCTGTCTTTTGGGAGGTCCATCCCATGGTAGGGTACACTTGGTGAGATGGAAAACCCAAGGCTAGAAAGAGCCTCAGCAAATCCATTCCTGTTCTACAGCTGAAATTGATTACCCCTTATGGACCTGCTCCCCTGTGGGTGGTCATAACTGATCCAAAACTAAAGCTTAATTTAAATTAATTTGATAGCTGCATTGATGAATTTGCTGAGCACTCAGACTCTGCGTGCATTGTGCAGGGCCCTGGGTCTGCCATGCGCAGCATGGATCTAAACCAGCCTTAAAGGAAAGCAGTCGCCCTAAACTGGATTCCACTCCCATACTAGCTCTGTGAACGGTGCTCCGGGCTACTCAGCGTATGGCATCGTTACAGTAAAAAATGATTTCACGCTCAGCAGGGAGAGGGCTGGAATTCCACCTGGTCTTCTCCTCTCAATATCCTGCTCACAAACACTGTAGGTACAGATCTAAAGTGGTCTTGGCACTAGGAGTGTTTCACTACAGATTGGTGCATTAGCATCACTCACTGACTCACCAAAAATGTCACATGAGTGCCTGTCACATGCCAACCAAAGCTTAGACATCTAAGCTATAGCAGTGAACAAAATAAAGCCTTTAACACACATGCACATACATTCACACATGCATGCATACGCACAGACACACATGCACACATGCCCACATATGAGCACACACCCACACATGTACCATGCATGCACACATATTCACACATGTGCACATGCACACACATTCCACAGTGCACACGTGCATGCATAGCCATGTACACACACACATGTCCACACACAAGCACACATGAGCCCACACATCCACATATGCACACATGCATGCACAGACATGCGCACATACTCAACATGTCCACACATACGTGCACACACCTCCACACATGAACACAGATGTGCACACATATTCACACCTAGTCACACACAAGCACATGCCTACACACACACGTATAGCCATGTACACACTCACACGTGTCCACACAAGTGCAACACACATGCACACATACACATTCACACACATACACATTCACACACACACACACACACACACACACACATGCAGGCATCAGATAACGGCAAATGTCTTGGGGAAAGTTAAAGCTGACCTAGAGTGTGGTGTGGCTGGGGTGGGTCACACCTGCTTTAGACAGGGGTCAGAGGGGACCCCTCCAGTCAAGGCTACTTGATTAGAGACCTAGACAGGATGCAAGAGAGAAGGCTCTGGTGGTGTTTGGAGGAGGCAGGGTGGCCCAGGCAGAAGGATCCCAAACACTCAGGCACTGGAGTAGTTGCCTGGAAGGGCCTCAGCTGGGGCGAGAAAACTGCTTACCTAGAACTGTCCTTGTCAGTGTGGAGGTGACAGCTGGTGAGTCTTTGCCATACTTGAAACTGTTCAGCAGAGGTGGAACTGAGCAGAGCTCAGAGACACCCTCAGTATGTCCGCTTGAAGAAAACCGATGTTCTTGGGACTCAAGGTTTGAAGGAGCCTCACCAAATCTATTTTGTACCAGCCCTTTGTATCTTTAGTCTTTGATCTGCTTCTTAGAATTTTGAATCCTGGGGCAAACTGTTGTGTTCTTCCCAGGCCTTGCCCTTGACCTTCCTGAACAGGGCCTGGCAGGCAGTCATTCTGTGGTTTATTTTTATTAAATTGCATTTAATTTACACAGACATTGTTTTCAATATTTCTTTAATTACTTTCTTATTACATGAGTAGCAGATTCATTTTAGAATGAGGACAAAATTTAAATGAAAGAAAGAAGAAGATAAAACTCCTCTTGCCTTATTAAAAATGTATTATTAATATTGATATTTTAAAATAAGTACCATACCTCCAAATCATCTGCACATACATGTAATTTAATGCTCAAAAATCCATCATGCTCAACACAGCTTAAATGCCTTCTGTTTTTCACTGAACATTTCAAAATGTATTCTTAGGTAGAGAAATGTTCATCTACTCAACATTTTCCATCTGCATACTGTTGCACTAACTAGTTGATCAAAATTTATTTAATTGGGTCTTTATTACTAAAGCTTCTATTATTAATAATAAAAATTTGAACATAATTTTACCTAAATTTAATAGCCAACCACACATTTCCTTTATGATATATTCCTGGAAGTATAATTGATAGCCTTTGACCAATTTTTACTCTCTACCTCAGGAAAATTTTATCCTTTGGCCAAGTTATTAATATAACAAATATTTATCAATGTTATCACTTGGCCTCTTTTTCCTAAGGTGGAAAGCGAGGGGCCTTATCATCAAGGACTGTTTCACCACCACATAGCACTTCTCATTACCCCACCCAGTTCTGGTTAATAGAATTGCACATCACCTTCACAACAGAAAGGTGAAAACATTCTCTCTCCTACCTTTCGCATGAGTTACACTGACTGCTGCCATACTAAAATGATGGAGACTATCGAAAACCCTAATATTTGGTAGTGAGACCCCCTGTGTCTGGCCCTATTGCCCATCATCAGCCTTATAAGGAACAGGATTTTTAGAGGACTTTTTAAAATAATCTAGGCTTCAAGAGTCTTCAATCGAGCAGTAGGGTGTAGGCACACTGCTGCATGGTGACCCCATATCCAAAGTGGAAAATTCTCCCCATACTTCCTGGTGCTCCAACAGGCTTTCAGGTCCCTGCTATGTGGCCTCCCACAATGCCTCACTGGAGTCAGGAGGTGAGCAGTGCTATGACATGGGGCATGGCCAGATGCTCTGGGTGTGCCTGTCAGCTCCATTTTGGACACTAAATCTGGATGGGGCACAACTGTGCTCGGGGGAGAGGGGAAGTTGTCTTTGGGTGGACATTATTTGTGGCTCAGATTTCAAAGCAGCTTCCTATGACCAAGAAATCCAGAATATTCCTCAGAAACACAAGCACCCAGAGCGGTGGCAGTATGTGAAGGGCTGAACTCTGCAGAGGGGAGTCTCAGAACGGTCACATTGACAATGCCAGCTGTGAGCAGCAGAGAAAGCTCCTGCACCTGCTGGTCCTGAGCCAAGTCTCCCACCGGGTTAAATCACGAAAGAGCTGCAAGCAGCTCCAGGAACACAGCCCAGCTACATCTTTGGAGGTCACTGGATTGTAAAGCCCCAGAGTCCGTGTGCAATGGCTGTCACGTTCCTCCTGCTCCTGTCCACCCTTCTGGGCCCTTCAGATGCAGCTTGCAAGGATGGCCCACTGGAGCTGAGGGTCAAAGTGTCCTCTGTGAGTTAAGCTCAATTCTTAACACTGGACAATCCCAAAGGAAAATGTCCAAGAGCCCCACAGAGCCCTAGGAATGCTTTTCTAGAGGCAACACAGAATCCCCCTCCCAGTGGTGTTCTCTGTGGATGGACAAATGGAGCTCTCCCTACAGCTGGGAAAATGGGCAGGCATAGTCCTCCCCGCCCCCTCCTCTTCCCCTCTAGCTTTTTCGTATCTATTTTTCTGCCAGCAGGTTTCCTTCAGCATTCAATCAAGGGCAATATGTCCTCAATCAACATTTTTCATTTTTTATGCAACACTGTCCTTTAAAGCTTTTTGCAGCTGGTTGGCAACTGAATTGCTGCCAATATCCTCCTAGAGCCTCCCCATTCTGTGCACATCAACTGCCTTCCCAGAGCTCTCCAAGCGCCCTGGAGGCCACTGGACTTGGAGTGCATCTGGGCCTGTTCCCCAGGCAATGAGGGCTCCAGGTTGACAATTTCCCAGAACCCTCTCCAGTGCTGACAGGGACACAGAAGATCAGCACAAGACAGGACCAGGCTATGAAAGAGGGTGAGCTTTTCACAGAAAATGAGAGAAATCTGGTACGTAATGTGGGGCAAGGCAAGCCCATGGCTGAGGGGTGGTGACACATTCTGCTGGAGGGAAGGAGCTGATGGGGCTGGCTGGGCCGTCTTGATGTTCTTGGGGTGAGGCAGAACCAACAGCTGCGTGTGACCTTGTGAGACTCACCTCTTCTTTTCAGGCCATAAGCAGTTCATTTGTTCTGGGGTCACTTGTTTGGATTAGTTCTCTCCATTTGCATTTTCTCTCCTCACCTTTCCAGGGAGTTATGGAGGCAGTACCAAGACCCCATGGGCACCCGCTGTGCAAAGGAAGTCCTGGGACTCCCCTGGTGTCTAACTAATGAGCCCTTTAACTGACGTGCTTGCAGGTGCTTTCTGTGGACTATGAATTCAGAGCACTCTTGAAGTCCTCTTTGTCTACTGAGGTGCTGAGCAGGAAGGTCCCTGGGAAAGCAGAGCAGACAGGAGCCAGCATCTCGCCCGAGTGTCTGCGATGCTTCCTATGCAGAGCGTCCGTGACTCCCAGCTACAGGCTCCACGCAGGATTAACCCCATGTCCTGAGAGCACCCCTGAACTTGGTGCAGAAGCCTGCACCACCATCTGGCCATGCGTCTGAGCCACAGCCTGGTCACCAGGAGGAGGGCAGTCTCAGCCATCGTGGTTAGACCCTCAGCCATACAGATGCCCCATTTCTTGACCTCCAGAAAGCCACATATCCTCAGCAGGCTTCTCTAAGCACTGTGTAAAAAGCAACACCACAATGTTTCTACCACAAACACTGCTGCAGACTTCTAAGTAGAAGAGTTTCCATCTACAGCAGGATGCTTCGGACTTCCAGTAGAAGAGTTTCCATCTACAGCAGGATGCTGCGGACTTCCAGTAGAAGAGTTTCCATCTACAGCAGGATGCTTCAGAGGGCTCTCATGTTTTATGTGGGGAGGAAAATGAAGCAAAACCCACAAAAGCTAGATTAAATTAATTCCATCCCTAATCCATATCTCTTCCCCTCCTGCTGCCTCTCCACCTCATACATGAACAGAAAGGCCCAAAGCAGGTTTGAATCTCCTGCTACTGCTGCATAACCTGGGAAAAATTACTCAATCTCTGCTGCCTAATTTTCTCATTTGTAAAATGAAAATAAAATCGGTATCTGCTTCAAAAATGTATGAATGGATCCGGTGATAAATATATGTTCACCTTCTTGCAAAGTTCTTGACATCAAGTAACGGTAAGTAACTCAGTCCCAGCTACTTCTGCTTTTCCTTACCCTTCTTGCTCAACCAGCTTATTACTGAGATCATTTACTGGTACCGAGAAAAGAATTTCATGGTTGTTTCAGGTATTTCTTTACTTATTAAATAGTCCTTCCAATACCTTTCTGAAGTATTGTGGCATGCAAATTACAGCTAGACAATCCAAGTACAGCCAGGGCATCGGGTATAGCTTCAAGGATCCACCACCTGTTAAGGACTTGGTCTTGGGCGCATGGTGCTCCTCTGTAAAGGAAGGTGATACAAATCTGTGGCCCCAGGCTGGCGGGCTGGAAGGCACCAACTGCACACAAAACCTGCATCCACCTCTCTTGCATCTCGATGCTCTTTTCTCTGCAGGCTGTTCTCAATCTGCTCTTACAGACTTAAAATCTTAAGAAAAGGTCCACAACTTAAATACGGTGCAAGACGCTGACTGCACCTGAATCATTGTGAATTTCCTAAACAGGTGATGCTTCGAGTCATCAGCTAGGGTCAGACATGGAGTGCTCCCCCTAAAGGCCATCAATCCGTGTCCAATAATATCCCAGGAGCAAAGAGGCCCATGGTTTTAAGCTACAATTGTGTTTTAGAAAACTCTCAGTTTAATGTCAGCTTCGTATCTTCGGCAAGCTTGCACCTTGCTTGATGGAATAGATTAGGGTAATCCGAAGTGTAGAATGACACTGAATGGAGGGTCTAAGGGTTTGACTTACCAACAGCGAGAGCTGCAGCACCTCTTTAAGCTCTCTGATTTGCAGATTCTCCATCCACAAATGGGTCAAATACACTAATCCTACTTTAGCTCCAGAGTTTTAAGCAAAGTTTAATTGCACAATAGATAAAAATGTTTGTAAAAGAGGTTTACAAATGGTAGAGAGTAATGATGGTAGAGGTTCGATTTATCTGTCTAAAGTCATAGAACAAATTAGGAAACACAGGGAGTTGTTTGAAGGAGAATTTTGGTTCATCATAAGGAAAAATTTCACAGCAATATTTTAGCTGTTTGATCATAAAATCAGCTGTAATTAGTGCTCTGTGACTGAGAGCATTAAATAATGTGTAGATAACTTCGGGGACGTTCCAGTTGATCTTTAAACCATGTTTGGTGTATTAAATAATGTATGTGTTATAACATTGGTGCAACCACTTTAGTACACTTAGAAAAGATTTACAGAAGTTAAGAACTATTAATGGAAATTTAAATAAATGGAAATATATATCAGACTTAATATTGTGAGGAAGCCATTACCTCCCAATTGATTGATAGATTAAGCACAGCTCTTTCCAATCAAAAATTAAAAAAAAAAGTTTTCATGGCCCTCAGTAACATAATTAGCAACTTTAGAGAGGAATGAAGGGCTAAGGGCGCTAAAATGGCCCAAAGCTTGTGGATGGATCATCCTTTTGTAAATAACAAAAACTTGGAGGGTGGGGAGGTATGAAGCACCCTGTAGCATTGTTTCCAAGCACTGGGCACCAGTGGGGTCAGCATGGCAGTCTCCACATTCACCAGGGGCCTTTTGGCAGCAAGGCAGGTGGACCCTACTCCCTAACAAGGGGCAGTGGAGAGGAGCACATGGGGCCAGCAACATGGTGACTTCCGTCATGTGTTTAAAGAAATGACACAAGCGGCAGTAACTTTGCAGTGAGAGGAGGACAGCATACTAGCACACTTCCTGTTTCCTTTGGGGTTTGTATTTGTTTGCGGTGCTGGAGATGGAACCCAGGGCCTCACACATGCTAGACACGTGCCCTACCACGGAGCCACCCCCAGACCAGACCATCACAGTTTGAGTCCAGCCTATCTTTAATGCAGCTGGTGTGAGTCCATACTCTACAAACTAGAAAGCACTGCTGCAGAAATGAAATATGCATTAAGTAAACAGAATGCCACATTCACGAATCTAAAGCCTCGATTCTTCTTACACAAATTCTCCACATATGGAACTATGGGTTTGATAGAATCACAATCAAAATCTCACCAGACTTTTTTTCAGACATCAAAAAGCAAATTCTAAAAATTATGTGGAAACATATGAATAGGGGCAATTTGACCCACAGGTCAATCCAAAAATCCATTAAAAGGGGCTGGAACAGTGGCTCAGCAGTTGGAGCACTTGACAGGCATGTGAGAGGAACAGAATTTGAACCCCTGCACCACATACATAACTGAAAGTTGGAGAAACAAAGGCCAGATGAAAAATAAATAAAAACTGACCCTCTTTCATTCTCTTCTTATATCTTGAAAAAAAAGCAGCCATTAGAAGATACACACCTTACCAAAATTTAAGTGTGAAAAAAATGTTATCTCTGATCACTGAGAAAGGAAGGCTTGCTCCATATGTGAGGCTGAAACATAGTCATTCATGTGTGTTTTTGAAAGGGGCAGGGATGAAAGTGAACATCTCTCCAATAAACAAAATTTAACTTCCAATAAATTAAAGCTTGTTTTTATTAACAGGAAAGTATTTTAAAATTCTTAGTAAAAGCTATAGGTTACTATGACTTAGACCTTCCGGTCTAAAATCAGACAAACTGAGTTGCCTATTGAACAAAGTTGATTATACTAAAATTAACTTTGTCCTATAACATTCCTTCCCAGAGTAACACCACAAATTACCAAGTCAGTAAAGGAAATCATAAAACAGAAAACCAACTTAGACTCCACACTGAGCGCATGCAATGAATTCGCAAAACTCAGTTTAGAAGGCACAGGCACCTTTGGCACGGAAGAAAGAGGAGCAGAACGAATGAGCATTCCAGAACAGGAGAACCAAATGTGCCCAAGGTCATTAGCGATCGGAGAAACGTCAATCACAACCAACTGGAGGGGCTGGAGCGGCTCGGTGGGACAACCACACGGGTTCAAACCCCAACACCCAGAGACCCAACTAAGTGTCAGAGCTACGAAAGCCATGTGAAAAACTCAATAAAAATTGACTCTCTCTCTCTCTCTCTCTCATTGTCCTTCTCTGTTAAAAAAAAAAAAAAAAACAATGGGAAGCTTCTTTGATGCCTATTTGTCTAGAACAGAATCTGCAAATTTTGAGTAGTGGGGTGATTACGGAGCCCGGAATCTCGAAGTGCACGTATATTGGAGTCACCACTTTGGAAAACTATTCAGTGTTTTCATGGAAAGTTCAACATTCGTAGGCTTGCAGTGATGAGGAGGTGGGGGAATGGGGCTATGCTACTGGTGCGGGTCTGCTGCTTTGTAAATGCAATACAAGGTCCATTTTAGGTTACACACATAAACTAAATAAATAAAGGTGAGATGGGCGTGAGATGAACAAGATGCCATAAACCAATGAAGACAATTAGTGCAATTCTATGAGAGCAGGAAAATATTTAAGTAAAAGAAAATAAAAGGAAAGGCCCTGTTTTTTAAAAATTGCTCAGTTCTCTAACAATATCACAATGCTCCTATATGCTTATTTTTTCTTTCCAAAAATTTCACCTATGTACAAGATTTTCTTGGCAACATATTAATTATACTGCATTTGAAAATTCATAGTCAAGCATTTTCATTTCATTTCAAATAGAAAATTGTATTTTTTCTTGTTTTTACTTTCTTTTTAGTATTCTTTTTGTGTCTGTGGCAGAAAGCGGGTCAGGAAAGTTTCTGTCAATTTATGCATGTGAGACTTTTTTTGCCAAGCATCATCCTGGGACCCAGGAAGCTCCCTGAACGCTCAGAGAGCATGATGAACGAGCCACTTGTGGATGTCCTGTTGGTTCTCTCTCCGTGGACTCACTGTTTCCCATCCTCAAATGTCCCAAACTCAAGGTGACTCTATGTCTGCAGGGAGAACTTGTCACCGCTGCCACCACCCACCTCTGCAGCATTGTCTCTCAAACTTTTATCTCTGCCCAACAATCCTAATGATGTCTTCCAACTTGTCCCATGCTCCATTCCTGGCTCTCTCGTCGCCTGCCGTATTCCTGTGTGATATTTCTAACATATAGTCCTATTTATCATGTGTCGGCCTCTTTGCCCCTGTTCTCGGAAGGCAGGAGCCACGGTGCCCCTTCTCTCTAGTTCTCAGCCTAGCTGATCCCACTCCCCTTGCACACGGCAGGCTGCGGTAAATACTTACTGAAACGCCGTCCAGGGAACACTTCAAAGAGATGTCAAATGGCTTGAAAACTCATCTGACACCGTTGGATAGCTGCGGTCAACTATAATCTGAACAGAATAACTGTCCCTGATTTTTGTTAATGATAAGAGCGAATTGGGATGCTGTGGCTTCCCTGTTGCCTTTGATCCCAAAGATTTTGATGAGAGCAGTGAACGGAAATCAATAAGAAAAGCCAGGGTTTTGGTCGGATCCCCTGGTGTTCTTTTCCTGTTGATTTTGTAGCTTTCTAGTAGTGATTTTTAGACAAAGTTTAGACTATAATTCATCTGCATATAGCTGGCAAGTTCTGAAATGGGGTTCATTTTCATCACACACACACAAGAAAGCGTTTGGAACTGTCACTGCTTTTATTTGAGCAGAGCAGAGAGTGCGCTTCTTGTCTCTGAGTGGCTGAAGGGTCAGCCCACATCCTTCAGGGCTCTAAGCAGATGCCGTTTCATTGAGTCATTTTCTGCTCACCATCCACACAGCTCTGACCTCTGTTAACACTTCCCACTTTTATGACCACACAAGTTCTTTCTTGCCCACATCCTGCAACATTCTTTTAATAGAATTATATCAATTCTACTGCTCGGTCTGCATTCTGAATGTAAGGACTTCATTGAGTTCTCAGAGATCCTCCATATTCACTAAGCTCTTAGATAGAAGGTGCTTTACTTTAACTTGTGTTTGATTGCCAAGATGGTGCTCATTCATCTAAGTCCCCTGTGAGAAGAAACAGCAGATCCTCCTGGATTGCTGCTGCACCCCACCGTGCACAGTATATAACTTATGGCAGGAGGGGTTGATTGCATCAGACACAGGGAGGCTGAGAAAATCCTTCCTTTCATGCTCAAAGGTGTCCTGCACCCGACACGGAGGAACATGGGTACTCAATCTGACCAGAAGCTCAATCAGGTACATCTTAGAGCTTGGTGCTTAGGATGCTGCGGCCATGAAGTAATGGAATTCCATCTGTGACCTACATTTCAACGTTTTAGCTTTCTTGGCAAACGCATCTGACTAGCAATGGTAACTTGCCTGTTTTCTTCCTTGGTAGATATCTCTGAGAGCTGCCATCTGAGGACTGTTATTGAATTCTGCACTTAAGGTTTCAAATCTAAAAGTCGCGAGCTCATTATAGACATATTTATTCCCTTCGAGTGTTTTTTGGACCTAAGCAGATGGTTTGGACTCCACCCAGGCTAGTTTAGTCAGATCTTTTTTATATCCAAACAATATTTTATTATCATGATGAAATTGTAGAACACAACAAATAATGTAAATGCTATTTATTGGCACTTACAAAATTTCCATTTTAAA
Organism: Aplodontia rufa; assembly: GCA_004027875.1. NCBI lineage: Eukaryota > Metazoa > Chordata > Mammalia > Rodentia > Aplodontiidae > Aplodontia > Aplodontia rufa. The sequence goes on along the minus strand of PVKS010000877.1, from coordinate 149,407 downwards.
AAATCACCAAAATTAAACTCTTCCAAGCATATTCACATGCGTATCAACAGCTTTTTTATATGTCAGCAGCATGCCAAGATCAGTGAATGGATTATACCTTTCCATTAACCGACGGCATCGTTGATACTGTGCCTTTATTCATTTAGTCTATGAATGATTATTGAGAGTATACGATACCTAAGGCCACGTGGTAGATGCCATGGGAAGGGCATTGACGTAATTTGCAAACAGTTCTCCCATTAGAGATTAATAAATAAAGCAAGAAAGAAATGGCTTCACGTTGAGCTGTGAAAAGACTTTCCAGGGCCTGAGGTAAGGGGTGTCTTGGTGAAAGAGCAATGAAACCGTCGGGCAGAGCCAGGCCTCCTGGGAGCCACCATCATGGGAGTATCAGCAGAGTCCTGAGGCCTCGCTGAGTGTTAATGTCAGGGAGAAGATGCAGATAAGGCAGTGTAGGAAAGCAAATCACCTACTCACACACTGACGCCCTGTGCCCTGCCAGATGTTAGCGCTCACCTCGAAGCCCGCCATAGGCGAGGTCCACTCCCAGGATGCACTGGAGACCTTCAATTTACACCTGGAGGTAGTTTAGTCAAAGATGCTTTATCTCATTTTCCCTCCTTAGTTGGACTCAGTATAAATTTTTCAAGCTTCTAATAACATTTTCCCCCCAGGGAAAGAAAGCAACTTTGGAGGTTACCATGGTGATATGGGCCTCTCGCCGTTCACCTTCCAGGTGCGTCCAGGATTGCATCAAGATAACACAGCACCTTGAGGAGGGAAAGAGAAATCCGGCCAGGCCCTGTTTAAAGTCAGCACGATTCTGACATCTCTTCTGCTTTTTAAAATGATAAGAAGCAAATAGCAAACGAATTCTAGAAAGTTGCCGTGGTGAATGTCACAAGGCAGCCTCTCCTGGGTGGGTCTGTGGAGGCTGCCTCCCCTGGCCGGGGTGCAGGGTGCTACTGGGTTCCGCTGCACTCCACCCCTCTCGGCCATGATACTGCAGCCCTCTCCAGGCCCCAGAAGAGGACCTGTTTGAAGATACTCGGTCAGCTCCTGCCCCGCCTGTGAAAGGCACCCCTTTTATTAGGTCTCCCCAGACCTTGCCCAGAGAGCTGTTTGTTTATTTCCAACGTGCCTCTGGGTATGTATTATAGCAAAGACTTTTCTCCTTTTCCTAGTTTCCCCCTAATCTTTGCCTGTTCATGAAAGATCTCCCTGAAAACCAAACAAAACCGGAAATGAACAAAAGCTTAGTTTCTCTGCAGGCCCACTCTAATTTCCTGTCTATTGTATTTTCATTTAAAATGTGTGAACATGGGATATTTGTGAATGTTTATTTTCATGACAAGCACAGCTTTGTGGTGAAGATAAAAGCGACTGTTCAAATTCTATAATATTTCTTAGATTAACATGCTTTCATCTTTCTGGGTATAAAATAAAATTGAAAATTTTCTTCTTTTTAGAAATCACTTTCAGGTTGTTAGTCATTTACTACTTTCCTTTGTAATGCTACAAATCTCATTTATTTTTAAAGTTTACTATAAAAAACTTGGCATACATCCGTAATTTCCATTACCTGGGAGGCTGAAGCAGGAGGATCACCAGTTTGAGGCCAGCCTGGGAAATTTAGTGAGACCCTATCTCAAAATAAGCATCTTTCTAAAGGACCAGGGAGATAGCACCATGGGAGACTGCTCTTGGGCTCATTCCCCAGCACTGAATTAGAAAAGGAAAGAAGATGATCATAAGACAGATTGTAAAAATATTCTCTGAAATGTGAATTTCTGAAACATGAACTTTCAAAAATGAGAACGGGGGCCTCACCAACCATGCAGGGCGTCATCTCGTGAAGAAGTGACGGAGCAGATGCGTTGCACATGATTTCCTTGTTCAAACACACTGAGGGGCAGAGGAAGACACTGGTTAGCGGGAGTGAATTTAAGATCCATCTTTCCTGAGGAAAACCTCCTAATTCTAAGAAAAAGTCAGCTTTGGGTGGTGGTTAAGAGGAAAATAATGAGAGTATGCCGGTAGCCCGGTTTGTCTTCCGAGCATTGATCCATTTCTGATCGGGTGCCCTGGGTAAGCTTGTGTTCTTTCAAGAGCATTAATAGCAAAAGAAAGATGACTGAGCAGCTGCCCTCAGTGTTTCCTTGAAGTCCCACAGCAGTGATAGGTGCAGCCACACGCGTACATGCTCCACCCCACGCTGATTGCGTAGCTGCTTGAAATCTTCACGGCATTCCTTTCCCCCTCTTTTTTTGAGGAGCATGATCACTGTCGGTAGCAGGTGCTGTAGCTGTGAACTGGGCTTGGTGTGGAGGGCAAAGACAGGCACCTTCAAACCCTCTTTCTTCCTCAATGCATGGGTCTCCAATCAGCACTAAGTGCTGGAGATCCCCAAGGCCATTCTTAAGTTGGATGATTCGCTCAGAACTTCACGCAACCGAGAAAAGCCCTTGCTCTTGCGATTGCATTTAATACAGTGAAATCACACCCACTAAACTCAGCGAAGGTGCAGGTGTGTAGGGCCGAGTCCAGCAGAACCCGGGCACAAGCCCCTCTCCCAGGGAGCTCTTTGGGCAGTACGCAGTTCTCCCAGCAGCATGTGTAAGAGCACACACAAGGCCACGAGGCGTGTCCCCCAGGAAAGTGCACCCAAGCCTGGGGGTCCAGGCTTCTTCCTGGGGGCTGGTCCTGCGACTCTGCAATGCAGGTCAGATTGCTTCAGCTTGGCTCAAATCCCCAAATAAATGTTGGGGAATTGTGTTATTTGGGGAAAAATCCTCAAGTCCTCAGATTGTCCATTTTCTGATCTATAAAGCAGATTCATCAGGATTGCTTTAGGAGCAAAACACAATAATATAAGCAAAGACGATGTTTTCAGAGCTTGGAAAGTCAGGTTCTCCAAAATGCTTAATGTTAGAAGGTCCACATCAGCAGATGGAGAAAAGACATGGAGAAAGAGAACAAATTAACATCCTTCCCCGTGTGTGGAGACATTGCTCACAACGAGGAACGTGTAGAAAACCATCCTCAGTGGGCCACCCTTGGGGTAGGTCCCTGCTCTGCCACACTTACAGGGCCTACCAGAGAGATCAGGAGCCAATCCTTGGCTTAGATTGCCAGGGTGGCGGTGGGGTGCAAGCTCTGTATTGCTCTGCAGGGAGATTGACTGGACCCGCGTTGTGGTCATAGTCACTGGTAAGGAGGGGACAGTTCAGGAAGTAGAGCCATTTCACTAGAGCACACACGGCCTTGGTGGCCTAACAGCTGCCTGTTATGATAAGCCAACTCTTCCCAAGGCTGCTTCCGAGCTCTGGGGTGAGTAATCAAAGGGGAAACTGAGGGACATTCTGAATGTGAGAAAAATGCATGCCCCCACCTTAAAATTGTGCTGAAAGATTAGGGGACCAGATCAATTTCTTGATTTTCTTCTGTTAAAAACTGCTGCTGGCAATCTGTAGAAATCTGGCATGAGGTAGTTCACTTCTGTTAGACGAAGTTTGTTTGTTTTTGTTGCTGTTTTTAATTAGGAAGCTGAGCCATATTAGCCGTTCTCGACTCTACCTACACAGTGGAATCACCTGCAGAGCTTAAACAGCAAACATGCAAAATCAATGACAACGACAGAAATCCCCATGAGTCCGGGGCCACAGTCCCTTCACAGAGAGTGTGTGGTCAACAGAGCAGTGGGGTTGGGGCATGAAGGGCTCTGCCACCTCCACCAGCCCCTCCAGCATCAGGTCCAGGGTGAATGAGCCAGCACGCCCTTGTGTAGCTTTACTCAGGGAAGTTTGTAGCAACTGCGATAAATGACCCAACGCAAGGATGAAGATAATAGTCTGTGAACGAGCAGCAGAGTGAGGACCCTTTTTGACATTCTGGGTTAAATTCATTGTCATTTTGGACAGCTGGGAGGTGCACCTGCTTGCATGGGGAGACCAGCCCAGCTCACCTGGGCAGCCCTGGCTTGACCACAAAGTCCCTCACACCAGGAGACACCTCTCTGCCCAAGGAAACTGACATGCCTCTTCACCAGGTCTGAGATTTTACCTTGGGTCACTAGCTGTGACTTGAGTGAATGGAGGCACATGTGGGGACAGAGGGACACATCCCAGCCAGTGGCTCTACTGTTGACAACTGCTATGGCTGTCTTGAAACTAAGCAACTGATTCCTTAGACATAATAAATACATGGATGAGTAAGTACAGAGAGGAAGAAAGAACAAGAACGCTCTGTGTACTTGGCATTTGAAGTCTGAATTGATTACTGTCTCTACACTGCAGATGAGCGAGTGCCAATAACTCCACCGCAGCTCTCCCGCGTCACACTGCGGTGGAAGGTCTTTTCCGGCCTGGTGTGTAGATCAAAGGTGTGCGCCCCACCCACCCCTCCACCTTGCTTTCTGGTCCGTTTTTGTGATGATGCTGTGCAGCTCTGGTCTTCAACAGACTCACTGGTCAACAGAACTTAATGTGTGCCCTGAACAGTATCACTGCAGAGGGGCCGCTCGCTTTAGGGCTGTGGTCAAGAGCATCAGGCAGCTTTGGCCGGATTGCGCTGTGGTAACAAGGACCACAAAGTACGACAGCACTCATGAAAATGAAGTTGGTGGCCCAGAGGCTGCTGTGTCTCACCCACAACCCTGCTCTTCACATCTTCTCACTGGGGACACAGGGTCATGGAGCAGTCCCATGGGAACCAGAACACTTCTCTTGGCAGAGAAGCAGTGTAAGAGAGTAGTGGACACACAGCAGATGGTCAGCTCTGCTGCGGGGTGGGCATGGACTACTTGACTTGCTTCCTGTTGGCCAAAGGAGTCTGCGGGACCTCAGGTAATGCTGGTGAGGCTGGTGGCCTCTTCCCCACACCACAGTTCTGCATGTCATGTGACAATCGGCTGGGGTCTAGGAGATCGCTGTCATGTTGTGGAGATGAGCTGTCCCCCACAGTTCACCTGTGAGACGGTGCAGCAGTGTTCAGTGGTGAAATAATTAGATTGTGAGAGCTGGGCCCTTGTCTTTGGATTAATCCACTTGGTGGATTAATGACCTGAATGGATAAAGGGTGGTGGCTGTAGGCAGGTCGGGAGTTGGCTGGAGGAAGGTGGTCCCTGGGAGCATGCCCCTGGGACATGATTACTGGCTGGCCCTTGGCACTCGAGATCTCTCTGTTTCGTGGCTGTCAGGAGCTGGGCTGCTTCCTCTACCATGCCTTCCACCATGATGCTCTGCCTCTCCTTGGGCCCAGGGCAAAGGAGCCAGCCAACCATGCCCTGAGCCTCTGAAACCGTGAGTCACAATAAGCTTCTCCTCCTCTAAGTTGCTCTGGTCAGGTGTATTGTCACAGCAACATGACGATGACTAACGCGTCCTCTCAGGAGGGAGCAAGCCACAGTGGGCTGCAGTGCAGGGGAGATCACAGGGAGCTGATCGGCCGTCCTCAGCCTGGGTCTCACGTGAGGAAGCAGGGATTGTGAAGCCCACATCTGCTGGCTCAGACTGAATGACCTGGGTGTAGGTGGCATTTAGGAGCACCCCAGGTCCTGGGATGGTGTTCAAAATGTATATCCTCTCTTTCCAGCAGGTTTTCTCGTGTATTTAGTGGCTCATGAGTCACAGTGAACATTGAGACCCCCAGCCACAGGACAAGGCAAGCTCGATGGGTTCGCTGCCGGTTCACCTAAGGGCTACCAGGGGCGTGGGCCAGCATGGGAGGGGCCTCCTAACCCAGAGCATGGAACAAACTGAGCCCGCTTCGAACTGCGCTAGGTGGACTCTGCCAAGCTCCCCAGGAACCTGTGCAAGAGCCACCCTCCTGCTAGTGGGGGGCACATCACTCCAACTGTGAGATAGGAGCAATTAGGCCACCTTGGAGGGTGAAAAGGACGTTTACAGATATACACCACCTCGCAGACTGCAGTCCTGAATAAGCAATTACTCCGAAAACAAGAAAGCAACTTCTACTTCATGCACATGCCTCTGAAGTCCGAGACCAAGAAACTGCCTGGAATCAGAGATGCAGATCTTCAGAGCTGAATTCCAAACAGCTCTCAGAAGCCCTGCTCAGTGGGACAGCGTGCTCTTGCTCTGAAAGCTTGCGGAGGTCTTGACTCAACCCCTTCCCCTTACTGGATAAGACTGAGCCTCAACAAGGGAAGCAGTTCCCCAGATCTCCTGTGACTGAAAAGTGAAAGGACACCTGTCTCCCCCTGATGACCTCCCCCGCTGAGCGGCTCTCTGAAGGGTTCAGTTCCCCATCGCCCTGGTCTAGTCCTGTTAGCCGCCCAGGAGGGTGGAGAGCTCTTCGGATGACCTGAGTCATTACAGCAGTCTTCACTGTGACAGGCGCAACCTCCACAGCAAATCAGCACTTTCCCTGCGTCTGAGTAACAGGCGATATTAGGAGAAGCAGAGGCAGATTCATGGTTGCAAGCAACAGAAGACCTGGAACGCGGCTTCTAAAGGGTGCAGCCACCCTGCGCCCCAACATCGAGGACTCACAGAAGTATAAAGTCAGTGTAATTTCTGATTTTCTTCTGTAGAACGAAAAAGAGGGATTTCTTTCTTTTTTCCTTTTTTTTTTCTTTTTCTTTTTGCTTGCCTCAGTCATCCCACTAATTATTTAGTGGTCTTTCAAACCTTTTGTAATCCCTACTCGAGAAAGCCCTGAAAGATATTAATTCTTAGCCATGTGCCTCATAAATGAAGGCCATTCTGCTATACTTAATGACAAGGCTGAGGCAGCAAGATGTCATTTGCTTTTTTCTCGGCTTTTAAATTGCTTTCTAAATGAACTACAGCTGTGAGGGCCAGGTGCTGTGATCCCTTTAGAAAGATCAGGAAATGATGAAATCCAAAATTTCAAAGTGTGATGGATGTCAGCTCCCGATTTGGTGTGTGTGAGGTCACCCCGTGCACCTGGTGCCGTCTCCACAACAGAATTATTTTTGTGTGCAGGAAAAAAAAAAAAAAAAAGAGGAGAGAGAGAGAGAGAGAGAGTGAGGGAGAGAGAGATGCGCGTGCCTGATGCGAGTGTGACAATAAGAGAAACAGTTTATAATTATCTCTTTGTTTGCTCTTCATCTAGATGGAGATGGTGAAATGTGCAGTCCCCCACCCCACCCCCTTCCCCATTATAGGTACCGCCGCCGCGTGAACTGCTAGATTCTGAGAATCGCCGAGTGCATGCGGTGAGACCCGGAGCCACCGTGAAGCAAATGGCACGGCGTGGAGCTGGGGTGAGGGGGGAGAGGGATCAAGAACCGTTTTCACTGAATTAATAAAGTCCGCACCCCTAATGTGGGAGGCACTGTGCTCCCCACGGTTTGGGCTGAATGTGGGACTCAGTGCAGCCGTCCTGAAGGTGGTGGGGTGAGTGGGGCCCACACCATCCGCCCTGCCCTGAGGGCTCTGGGATTCACTTGCACCCCCCTGAAAAGTATCCCCCTCAGAAGCATCCCCGGTTATCTTTCTTCTGGCCTGATGCTCTAGGTGGCATCTCTTTATGAGACCCTGTCCTCGCAGTGGTCCAGCAGAGGAAATAGGAAAGATTGTGCTTATTATCCCTGAGCACTGCCCCCCAGGATACACATTTGTCAGAGCTGGACGGCCGCCAGGGTCAACCCCATTTTCTCTGGGACGCCTGCCCAGTCTTCCCCCAGGAGGAGCAGGGACTCCTCAGACTCTCCTGGCTTTTCTGCTCAGAACCACTCGCTGTGGCCGTGAACTTGCCTGCCTCCCAGGGCAGGTGGGCGCAGGACTAGACTGAAGCTGGACACCCCAGCAGTGCACCCTCGGGGAGCTGCTTATTCAGCCTGCTTGGGTGCTGGTCTCCTCTCTCTACAGGGGCTGGAGAGGGCCCAGTGTTTTGGTGAGCACTGCTGGGCGAAGTGCACAAAGTACCCATGGTGGTGTTCGCATTGAGTCGACTGTGAAACCAGTCTCCCAGTGTCCTCTTCTCTCCCTCTTAGCATAGGCTGCAAAGGGGGAAAGAGAGAGAGCTTCACTCAGGAGGTGGTGCACAGCTCCTAGCACCTGCATTTCCTAGGTGTCTGCCTTATGTAAGTGCCCTGGCCTCTGCAGGCCTCAGTTTCCCCAGCTGTACAGTGGAAAAATAGTCACCTTGTTGATCCTTGCAAGAACAAGAAGAGATAGTACACGCCAAAGTGCTTTGCGTCCTGTGAAGAGACGGATGCGCTGAAGGGATTTAGGAGAGATGAGGGTGTCTTTCCCAACTTGATGGTAGCCACTTCCTTTTCTTTCTTGCCACCCAACCGATGTCCACATCAATACTCACAATTACTCTAATGCAGTTATGAGAATTAGGTAGGTTGCAAGTGGCACCTGGGTGGAGTCAGTGATGGTGTGAATGCAGGAGGGGATAGAACCTAGTATTTGTCAAAGACCAAGAGCTGGGCATAGAGGTACACACCAGTAAGCCCAGCTACCGGGGAGGCTAAGGCAGGAGAATCTCAAGTTTGGAGCCAGCCTCCACAATTTGATGAGATTCAGTCTTAAAAAAAAAAAAAAAAAAAAAAAAAAAAAAGAAAAGGACTGGGGATGTAACTCATGATAGAGCAGCCCTGGGTTCAACCCCAGCACCCCCTCACCCCTCCCCACACAGACCTGGAATACAGCATGATCGAGCCTAAGGTAAAAGCTCAAAAAACCTGAATGGAGCACTATAGCAGTTCCCATTGGTTCTAGAGAAAAAATAAACAAGCAAAATGTTATCATACAACTGTAGCCCAATGAGAAGAAGCTGATCTTTTTTTGCATGGAAGGCCTAGAGCCATATACTGCCCACTGCTGCTGTAGGAATACTTGTCTTCAGCCAGTGTAAATGTGCAAACACCTCCTGTGATGTTCCAGGGAAGAGGATGGATGAGAGATGTCAGGCCCCCTTGAACCTCACCCAAACATGGCATCCTGGGACTGTCACAAATCATGTCATCAAGGAAATGCAGTACTCTGAAGCATCTGATGTGGGAGGAGGCTGGTGCCTCTGTCCTGGAGGCTGAACCAGGAGGCCCAGATGTTCTCTGGAGGTTTCACCCTGAGTCTCAGGGTTTCCTTCTAGTCTGTGAGATCCTCTTCATTTCCAGCTTCAACATCATCCTCCTGTCTCCTCCTGCAACTAGTCAGAAAGGACGTCAGGCAGCCATCTTCCAGCTGAGCCATGTTAAACCCTGTAGATGTCCTGCTTCGGGGACCAGTTAGAAGCACACAAGGATGGGAGGAGAGAGAGAGGCTGCCCGAGTCCCAGAGACAGGATGAAGGGACTGGCTGCAGGAGCCCTGGTGTGCCCCCCCCACCCCCTGTGAGGTCGCACACTCTGTTCCCCACTGATTACGATGGTGACTTGACTGAGAATGGACTTCACTGGTTTTGAAGCCTACATGAAAAGACAGAAATTTAAAATTTTGCAGGCAGTTTTTTCTCTTCCTACCAGAAGGAGGTCTGCATTTATCTTTGATGCAGTTTCTTTGTTCTGAGAAAACCACCCAAAGGACTTCAGCTATGCAGGTGTAAATCGAAGACCCTCTTCTAGAAGGGTTTGAGCTGCTCTGAACAGCAGTGTGGAAGGCCCCTTCCCAGCGGATGGAGCAGCACTCCTGAGGTTCTCTTCTATTTAAAAGAACATCGTTTTCCAAACACAGGTTAAGAAGGACCTTCAGTTGAAAATCATTGTTCATCTTAGAGGAGATGTGGGTGTCGTGTTCAAATGCTTGCTCTTGGAAAATGGGGAGTACTGAACCCCAGAGCTTGCTTAAAAGCGTGAATACTTGAGGAGAACGACTTGGAAGCAGGCTGGCCTGGGTGGGTGCTGCTCAGCCTCGGTGTAGATGTAGGGCAATGCTATGGTGCTCACGCCACTTCTAAGCCTTTGTGGTCTCTGTTGAGGTAATCAGCTCCTACCCACATGCCACGTAAACGGCTCCAGGCCTATGCCTTCCTCTTCCCAGTGTGGGCTTGCATGGGTCAGAATCATTTTAAATTGGGTTGTCCAGAGGTAAAGGTGCAGCCCAGCCAGTACTGAGCGGGCTCAGCCGTGGTCTGCTTATCTGTTTAGAGACTGCACCCTGTCTGTCCCTACTGCCTCTTTTCAGTGGGGGCCCATCCTCGCCTGCCTGAGAAGAGGACAGAGTAAGCTGTCCCATGAGCCCTTCTCAGAAGTCAAGGACAGGCCTTGATTTCCCTCTCTATGAAACTTCATTTTGTTGGGCTTCTTTCCAGTTGGATCTTTTTACAACACACAGTGAGGCCTGAAGATGCAGCCTTGTGGTTAATAGTTCCACAGGGTTGGTGTTTGATTGTTAGTCTGCCTCTTTCAGGGCAGACTTCTTCATCCATCGATAAACCCTGCTACACCTCCCATGAGCAGAGAACTTGCCTGCAACTGAACAAGAGCACCGCGAGTGGTCTTGCAATCCCCCCTGCTGATGCTCAGGTTTGTGCCCCTCTGTGAACTGGCTGTGTGAACTGCAGACAGATTTAGAAATGCAATAATCACTACTTACATGTGAATGATCTCTTCATTCTAGGTTTGGCTCTTGAGGCTCGTACCACAGAGGTCTTACCTGGAATCCACAGCAACTCCACAAAGTCAAATGTGACACCACTGCCCATGTCACGTGTGAGGGACTTGAGAATCACGATGACCAGAACTGGAATCATGGGACTGGCAGAAGCCACTGCTGGTCCCTCTGTGTCTCATAAGTGTACCCAACTAGTATTAGTCTCTGCCTGTAGTCACATCCCCAAACTCCAACAAGGTATAGGGCGATCATCAACATAGCTTGCTCACCACATTCTCACTGAAATACCGGGAATCCTGGAATCTTAGGAAGGAAGAAGGCTCACACCTCCCGCTGCCCCGACTTTGACTGTGGGAGGGCTTCTCTGTGTGAGACTGCCCACTCCACAAAGCTGGCAGCTTGGCGGTTCCCCTGTGACAGCAGGCAGGACAGCCACTTCTTCTGCCTTCCTGGGCAGGGCTCTAGGTTTTCCCTGGTAGTTGCCGGATGAAGTCTTCCTGTCCTTCAGTGAAAACCTGCCTTTGTCGCCCTTATCCAGCCAGTCCTTCCAGACACCCAGGGCACAGCAGCGTGGTCTGCTCGCCACCACCAGCCCCGCCCCCGCCACGGTGCTCCAGTTTCCAACATCTTAAAATGCGACACCCGTAATTAAACAGAATGCTCCAGATGTGGCTGATTGGCACAGAATTATTTTGCCTTTTGTACTGGACTCTGTTGTTTCCAATCTTGTTTCCTGCTTTTTCTGTACCAGTTATTTCATGCTGGGGAGTCTTCTGATCCTGAGTTCCCCAAGGCCGGGAGCCTTTCACTTCTTCTCCGTAGAGTTAACAGCCAATTTACCCCCGACCTTCATGGCTGTACTGTGGATGCTTAGGGTTCGATGTTGGATTTCATGTTCACCTGGTTAGATTTCATCTGCCAATCTATTGAACACTCTGAACTTCATTATATTGTTGCTTAATATTTATGTGTCTGCTTAGCATGTGTTTTATATGCCAACTCTTTTTTTAAAGAGAGAAAGACAGTGAGAGAGAGAAAAAGAGAGAATCAATAATTTTTAATTTAGTTTTTCATGTGGCTTTCATTGCTCCAAGACTTTGTTATGTTTGTGGTGTTGGGGTTTGAATTTGTGGAATGGCACATGCCAGGGAAGCACCATGCCCCTATGTTAACTGTGAGAACATGGGAAGGAGTCCTTCCAACCACATGGCCTTTTTTGTTTCCTTTGACTGCTCTCACCTGTCACTGCACCTTTTGCTTCAGGACGTGAGTGTGATTGACACCTGTCAGCACTGCTCAGGACTCCTTGGGGGAGGCAGACACATAGTAGGAGCTTAGTTTCTGATTGTTGAAACATGTCTGCTGCATTTGGAAGCTACCAACAGAGGAAAGTGAGGTAAGACCTTCCTTCAAAACATGAACAGTTTAGAAGAGAGGGTCAAAGGGACAAGGGGAGGCAGGTGTCCTCGCCTGTTGGCATCACCTGGAGACACACTACACACAGATGTTGAAGACCATGGTCCTTGCAGAGATCCTCAAAGCTGTGGATGTCAATAAAAATGAAAAGATTAGCAGGCACGAACTTCTGGGACCTCCAACAGGGAATGATCAAAAGCAAAGAAGACTGAGATTTAGAGACCTGAGGGGGGAGCAACTGGAGCCAGAAAAAAGAGGGCGTGATCCTTGAGTCTGGGACACAAGGTTTGAATAGAGGCAGAAGCTGACAGGAGACACTGAGAATGTTCTCCAGGGAAGAGCCTGGGGTTCTGAGGCATCTCTAAGGAGCTGGGCTTGTGGGAGGGAAACCTATCTATGGTGTCCTAAGAGCAACTGATTTTCCTTTCCTGTCCTCCTGGTCTGAAGGAAGAGGTGCTGTCTCAAAGCCTGAGTCGTCCAACAGAGCCTTCCTGTGCAGGCTGGCATGGCTGGGAGACGTTCCTGTGCATCTGGGACTCTCTTGGGATGACTCCCAGGATCCCATGGTCCCTAGATCAGAAATGATCCTTGCTCACCAGTGTACCCGAGGGGCCAGGACAATAAGCCGGAGCGTGGCTTTGCCACACGTGAGCTCTGCAGGTCTCAAGGCTTCGCTGGAGTTGAGCAGTGTGATGTGGATGGTGGTGGGGAGGGGTGGGGTCAGGGACAGGTGTGCTGCAGGGAGCCAGCTCTCTTCTCTCTGGAGCAGTGCTAGCAATGGGTATCTTGAGCTCCCAAGCAAACAGCTAAGGAGTGGATAAACCAATTTGCGTCAGAGGACCAACTCTTTAATTTTATTCCTCCTGTATCAAGTTTCTGCATCTCACAGTTTGGGCCCAACAGGAGGTGACACTGTTAACTGTTACTCTTTTCACTTCCTTTTTTTCCCCTCACTGAGCATAAACATATCATTACACAGTTACACTCCACTATATTTAGAGTTGATTTTTAACTATCTATTAAATCAAACAGGGAAGCTCAGCTGTTCTACCTGGAGCCAGGGGAACTGTGGGAGATGGCCTCCTTCACCGGGAAGGGCAGACGGGCTGAGAGCTGTTTGGCCAACCGCCATCTGCCCCCTGGAGTGCATGTCCTCTTCCTTGGCCACTCCACTGGGGGTGGTAGCATCCTGCCCACAAGCCACCCTGACCCCGCTCATCTGCCAGTGAGATGGGCTTCAGCTTCATCCTGTCCTACAGATGGAAGGGACCTGACCAGTATCTTCAGTGTCAAAACAAAATGTGATTTAAAGTGGCTCAAGATTCCAGACACATGATGTGCTTTACAAAATGACAAGTGTTTTTTTTGTTTTTTGTTTTTATTTTTTTTTGGTCCAACAAGTTTGGAAACTGCCTGCCATGCCTTCTCTGGGAGTCTGGCTGAGCCTTTCAACACGGCAGGCACTAAGCAGGGCTTCAAGCAGCCTGCCCAGCCTGGTCTTCACAAGAGATCAGTGTGGTAGACTGGGCCCAGGGTACAGATGGAAGATCAGGAGACGGTGAACAACGTGGGTCAAAACACTGGGGACACAGAGGTGGCCTTCTCCTCTTCTGATCGACCAAGATCCTTATGGATGGCACATATAATAAGCAATTATTCCACAATTTCTTAATTCTAATTGGACACAATGAAAAGAAAATATACCAGAACCTACAAGAAGAACATTTTGTGATTTGTCAAGCTGAGTAATAGTTATTTTGCCAGTTCTTCCTCTGTTCCTGTTGGAGACATGATTTGAGCACTGGGGTCATCTGACTGGCAGCCTGGTGGAACACGGGATGCCAGGAGGCGGAGTCACTGTAAGTAGTCACAACTCCAAGTCACCGGATGGATCCTAGATGCCTGCAGGTCATCCAGCATCCCGGCTACAGAACTTACCTTACATAGGTATATTACCTGACCTTTTAGGTTCCCAAAAGGAGCTGTATAGATTATCCACCTGTTCTCCAAGTGCACTTTAGGATTACAGCCACACCCCTTTGTGCTCTAGAGGGAGTTGATCAGAGAGACATTCTTTGTCTTAAAGTTCCTTAAAAGTTGTTGGTTTTTCGGTTCGCCTTTGTTAAACCTGATAAACATGGTGGTGAAAGGCTGTGAGGCAGAGTTGCCTTTTGAGCACTCTCCCCAGCTACCCTGTATCCAATTTTTCTTTCTGGATTTCTTTCACGCAGAAGTTGATCATGCGTAACTGTTCGCAGCATGTTCCTTTAATATTTCCCCTAATTTATAGTCTGAGAATTTAGATCATTTATCAAATAAAAATGATAAGAAAAGGAAATTAGTGATAGGACAGAAAAATTGGTGGACATCTCAAATAATCTGCCCACTTAGTGAAAGCTATTTGCAGATATGCTTCAAGTAAATTTTGCTCAAACACTTAGTTTTTCTTCACTTAAATATATAAAATATTGGGGCTGGAGTGGTTGCTCAGGGCTTATGGCATTTGCCTGGCAAGCACAAGGATGCAGGTTTGAACCCCAGCACCACAAAGACAACGGACTGTCCGAGCAATGAAAGCCACATGAAAAACTAAAAAATGTTGAGTGTGATTCTCTTTTTCTCTCTCATTGTCCCTCTCCTTTTAAAATATATGTACATGTGCGCGCGGGTGTATGTGTGTGTGTGTGTGTGTGTGTGTGTGTGTGTAGTGCAGGGATCACTACCTTACCTGGGTTTTTCAAATGCTCAGTGGGATGTTGTAACCCCACCTAGGTCACACACTGCAGCATAAAACCTCCTACAGCATCGTCTAAGAAAATGTCCTGTGTTTGGTTGCTAAATAAGAGCTGTGGTGCAGACGATTGTCAACTGACTGTGCGTGTTTGATGTCAGGAGTGACGCATGGTGCTCCCAGGGGACTGTACAACGAATTGTTCATCAAAGGCTTTGTCTTCACCACAAGGCTCCTTTGGAAGTAAGCGGCCAGTGCAGGGGTGACATTTCCATACTATTCCTGCTGTCAAGTTATTTGAAGCTCACAATACTGGACAGGTGTCCCCAGGCCCCGAATGTCCTCTTCTTCTGTGACTTCTCTCCCTTTCAAGTGAAGATATTTTCTGATCGGCCCATTTGTGATGAGTGTCTTCAGAGTTCCAAGCAGGCAGATGACTAAGTTGACAGGTCCTTAGCTTGCTTATTAAGGGATGTAAACTTGAGTGCCATCTGCCAGCTCCACAGATGGTTTCCAAAGTGAGAGGCACCAGCTTCATAGGTCCAGGTCCTTTCATGAAGCCTGGCACCCTCTCCTGTCTTGTGCTTTGTGTGAGCAGCTGCGATGGGAAGGGTGCGCTGGGCAGGTTGCTCTTCTGTGACTGTGGAGGAGAAGATGGCGCAGGGCCCCACTGGGCCCCTCTGGTGTTTCTGCTTCCGTTCAGCATCACCTCTCTTCCAGCACAGGCTAGCCCAGCCCCCTGCTTCCCAGGCTTCCTGGAGGGTGTGGAGTGGCCAACACACTGCCCAAGCTGCTGCCACGGCTTGATGATGCCTAATGCGTCACACAGCAGTGGGGCCAGGCCTCCCGTCGGCTGCAGTGCCAGGGACTCAGAGATGAGGCTCTGTCTAATTGAAAGGCATAGAGAATCGTGGTCCTAGCATCGCGTGGCCGTGCCGTAGCTGCTGCTTCCCCACCAACTTTGGTAATGAAACTGCAATAATGTTAGGGGTGTGGGGACAATCGATAGACACTGCAGTCACCTGAGCAGTGCTGGCAATCTCCGGGTTGGGCTGCAGTGGGAGATAACTGGCCAGAGGATGAGCTGCTGGATGGCTCCAACATGCATGCTTCAGTGCCTCCGGGACCAGGCCAGGGTGTGCGCATGCTCATGGGGACGACGATCCGGCAGCCAGATGCCAGCAGCCGCAGATTTTTGGGCTTCAGTATAATGACTGATTTGATGGCCATTTTACTTATTTTTCAAAGGTAATTTGGATTCTGTGCTCTCAGAAAGTCACCCCCGAAGGCTCCTTTTGTATGGCAGATGGCCATTGATTGTGCAGAAGAATCCTGGTCTATTCCTTCCACCCGCTTCTTTCCTTACACTTTCCATCTCCAAAGTTCCGCAATTCTCTGTCATAGAATATTTACTATCCTTTCTGAAAAATCCAGGTCTTAACATCCTTGTCAAGCCCAAGACTCAGTTAAAGCTTGCTTCTCAGAAGTAGCAGGGAGTTGCCCAGATTCAGCTGCTGCATCGTCCTCAGTTTCTGGCATTGTTTACACGTGGGGCTACCAGGATTGGCACACAGAGACTCCAGGAACCTGGGTTGCTTGGTCAGAAAGTAAAATGATCACCTAGTCATCAAACCAATCTGCCTCTACAGAGCAAAAGACATAAAAAATATGGATTTTCTAAGTCTTTGAGATTAGACACCTGCATTATGAAAAATTCTTATTCAGTATTGATAATATTACTTTCTCTTTGTTTTGAATTTTTTGTTTAAAGAGAGAGAGGGACAGTGAGAGGGAGAGAAAGAGAGAATCACATTTTATTTAGTGGGTTTTGATGCTCAGACACTTCATTGTGTATGTGGGGTTGGGGTTCAAACCCGCATCCTCACGCAAGTCAGGCAAGCATCTTAACCGCTGAGCCACCACTCCAGCCCTGATTATGTTTACTCTCTATGACAGAGAATTGCAGAACGTTGGAGATGGAAAGTGTAAGAAAAGAAGCGGGTAGAAGGAATAAAGAGAGAGGCAGTGGTGGCTCAACATTAACACAGGGTTTATTGGGAGAGAACTGCCAAGGGGACCCCAGTAGTGTCCAATACCTGATGTCTGCTTACAGACTGGGGTGACATAGAGGGCTAAGGGAAAGAAGATTAGGGCATTGCTATGGAGTCGTCAGGGGTGATGATGGAATGTGTAGGGTTTCTTTGTTGGATGGTGGAGTATTGTAGTTGGGCCTGGGGTTTAGGATTAAGTGAGTCAGGGATTTGGGGATCAGTGGGTCTTGTTCTAAGAAGAAGGATAAGATTCAAAATGGCATTGCCTCGGTCAAGCTCTGCCTAACATTCCTGCCTTTTTCTTTTCCTTTGATAGGAAAAGAGGTGACAGAGAAAAGGGGCCACAACGTCTCTCACATTGCTTCCTGCTGAAGGAGGCCTTCTATAGGCATTGGTATTGAGAAATTCTAACAGAGCTCAGCAGGAGAATGTTCTGGGCCCTCTGATCAGTAGTAGCATTAATGGTTCTCTGCGAAAAAGAGGTGAAAAGCCAAAACAGGGAGGGCTCAGCAGCAGGGCTGATAATTATACAGATCATTTGGGAAGAGTAAAGGAGCAAAGCCAGCTTCCGCCCAGTTACTGAGTAAACGAATGTTCTAATTCTGCACAGGAAGAAGATTCACTGGTTAGAGTTGAGGCAGCCAGAAACGTGATAGGAGAAAACTTGCTTTAGCTGAAGGCAGGGTTTGTAAGGAAATTTTAATGGGAACCTAATGGGTGACCACAGTGGGCTTGGAGGGGTTTCACACTGTGGCTGTCACCTCAGGGAGGAGCACTGACAGGGAGGTTAGTGGATAAGGAAAAGCATCTGTTCAGCCTAAGAGGGTAGTGGAGGCAGGAGTGTGAGAAGCCATGGTGGGAGTTAAAATGAATAGACATCGAATTTGGTTAGGATCTTCCGGCCACGGATAAGAGTTGCATCCAAGCGTGGAGTGGTGCCTTCCAATCAAGTAGCCAGAAACAAAGGTTTTAGCCTCGGGTTTTAGCCTGGGAGATGGGATTCCATACTCTGAGGTCCCCATTTCTATCTGCCTACAGGTAGTCTATCTCCTGTCTCTGTTACCACTCTGAAGAGATCCTTGACTGCTACCAGGGAAACAGAGCGATGACCAGGCTGGCTTGCTCGTGCTCATATTGGGGTATCAGCTGTGGCAGTCAGGGAAACTCTCCAGAGGGTCTATCTGCAGGGCCTCGGTAGAGGTTGGGAGGCAGCTGCATGGAGGGTCGTATTTTCATGACCATCTGGCCCTTGATGGACTGTAGGCATCTCCTGCATCAGGGCATCCAGAGGTCCATGTTGGTGGTTGGCAGGTAACTGGACGTGGTGTACATGGGGAGGGATCATGTTAGAACAATAGGAAATGAATCTAAACATTATTTTCTGCAAATTCTTAGTACAAAAACAGTCAGTGTTATCAGCCAGGCTTTGAAGAGAGTTTAGTGTGATCTGATGACATTTATTCATGAGGGGAGGAATTTAAGTCCTTAGAAACATTAATAGTGATACTAAAAACACATTCAATTTTTATAATGGCACACATGTCCTGTTGAGTTGGGAATGCCATCTGATTTCTGTAATGTAGATTTTTATTGACATGACCTTTGTGTTAGCAGAAGGATCCCTGTAGCAGTGTCATTTAGGACTCTGTAAAGTTAGTTAGGGTTTGTATGTACCACATTATATCTTTTAGATTATATATTTGAGGGTTATATATTAGAACTATTTACCTGTAGGGGGACTGACACAAGCATACATTTTGAGTTACACAGTGTAGGGTAATAATCCAAATAACAGTTGTTTATTTTGCCAGAGATGTCCCTACACAATAGAACCTGACACCAAGGGTTGTCTTGATAGTAAAGAACGGATCAATGTTTTAAGAAACCTTTTGTTACTTAGAGATTCTGACCTCTCTCACTACATCAATCCTTTACCTTAGAAAAGAACCTAAAATAACTTCCACTGATGTCCTAACCACAGGCAACCCAATCAGAAACTTTTTGAGATTTACCCTTTACAAACCTTGTGCTGTTGAACTAAGTTAAGTTATATGAATCACAAGTCAATTTTAATTTATGAGCACTCATTTATCTATATGACAATTTTAGTACCATGTAGACAAGAAACACATGTATAGACATAACATAGACACAACATACACAGGTGCGCACAAATACACATAAATATTGACAGGAAACAAAGATTTTAGGGCTTTTGATTGCCCTCTGAAAAAAGGTAACAGAAGAAAAACATATAGAAGGCTAAAAATAACCTCTAATAGACAAAATAAGACTAATCAAAAACAAAATACTTGGATTTAGGCATGCAAGACCAACAGTGGCTGGACTTGGGGTTAGGGACTTGAGAGGGAGAAGGTGAAAGAATTGAGGATCAGTAGAACACATAGTGTAGCTGGGGGCAGCCTGAGCACCAGGCAGTACATGTGGAAGAGGCGTTTCTGTAAAGAAGGGGGAGGGAAAGGCAGTTTGTCCGCTAAGAAGAAACACAGAACAAACATTAGACCTCCTCTGTCCATTTTACTGGCCCTGCCATAGATATGGGGTGAATCCCTATCAACATTAACAGGGAGGGTGGGTGGTGGGTTCTTGCTAGTTCAAGGAATGAGATCCATGGACACGGAGTCAGACAGAGCAAAGTAGCAGATTTTAGAGTAACAGAAAGGAAGCAGAACTTCCAAAGAGGAAGGAGTCCCAAGAGAGGGATGCCCTGAGGGGTTTCTCACTGAGGAGAAGAATGGGAAAAGTTGAGCAGTGTGAGCAGAGAAAAAGGTCTAGGCTAGAGGGTTCAAACCTGGACTGGAGCCCTGGACATAGGGAACCTTGGACCATTTGCCATTGCAGTGGAGAGTTGAAGATTTCTGAGAATTTGGGAATCACATGTGTCATTTTCAGGCCAGTGACTATTATTATCCAGCTCATATTGGAGCCAAGCTATATTACAGAAGAACAGCAATCTTTTGGCTGTGTCTTGGAGACCCAGGGTCTGGTTGGGAAGGCACCCCAGGGGGTGTCTAGTGGAAGTTTTGATCAGGCGTGGCCCATGTTGGATGAAATGGATTGAGGAGAGCCCCCAGGGACTCTGGCAGAGAGAAAGACCAAAATCAGTGGGCATCCCCATAGGAAATTGATTTCTCTAAGTTCATTCTTGGAATGACCAATGGAACCGCAGGCAATCTTGGAGTCCTTAAAGAGTACAATTTGTTAACCACCCAGTGGTGGTTCGGATTTCTCTCACCTAACTCTAGAATTTTGGGGGAGGAACAGTGTCCTCAGGGTAACAGCATCCCTGGATAGAGAAACTGGTGGGGATTCCTGGAATCCAGGAGAGTCAGAGGGGGTCACTCACCCAATAAGCAATGGCCAGTGGCGGATGTGATGTCCAGCAATGTGGATGATCCTTATTAGAGCTGCCAGAAAGAGAAGTGGTGGAAAGTGAAAGAGAAAGAAGAGAGGGAGAAAGACCTGGTTGAGGTCAAAGGAAGGTCCAGAGAGGCCACCCTTGTTGGGAATCTCGGAACACCAGTCCCAGGTTTTGGCACCAAAATGTAAGGAAAGAAGCAAGTGGAGGAAACAGAGAGGAAAGTGATAGCTCAACAGTGAAACAGGGTTATTGGGAGAAAACTGTGAGGGGAACCCCCTAGAGTCTGGGACCCCTCTTCCCCTTACAGACTGGGTAGATACAGAGGACCAAGGGAAAGAAGATTAGGGTGTTGCTAGGGAGCTGCCAGGGAAGGGTCCTTTCTTTGCCTGATGGTAGGGAATTGTAGGTGAGTCTGGGGTAGCTGGGTCAGGGTTTAGGGATAGGTGGGTCAGGGTTAGGGTAGGTGGGTCTGAGTTAGGGTAGGTGAGTCATGTTCTAAGATAGAGGATAAGATTCAAAATGGTGTTAGTAAAGGCAAGTTCTACCTGACAGGAAGGTGTCCCCATTTCTGGACCCTGTCCGAGCTCAGAACCATTCCTGTAGTGTTGATTTGCCATGCACTCTCTAATAGCATCAATCAACACCGTGGCCACCTGGGGGTGAGTGAGACAGGCGGGACTGTCCTCAGGAGGCATGCAGGGCCCTGAAAGCCCGGGTACATTTGAGGACCCAGGTGTACGGTAGCAGGAGCACATGCGATGTGCAGGCGCTGGGCCACCCTCGGAAGCACAAGCAGGACCACAGTGGAGCTTCAAACCTCAGTTAGTGCTGAACCCTCCACAGAGTATGGTTTTCCTATACACAATGCCTCTGATAAAGTTTAACTCATTAATTAGGCAAAATAAGAAACGAACAACAGTGACTACTGATAAAACAGAACAATTACACCCACACACTGTAAGAAAGTCTTTCAAAACTTATGATTTGCGATTTCTGGAGTTTTTCATGTAGAATTGTGGGCACGTGGACGAACATGGGCACCCCTGCTGTGGAAAGCCGATTGTGGAAAAGGGGGGCTGCTTGCTCCTCATACAGGCTGGGGTCAACGGAGTATGCGCTGCCACTGTTGAAGGGAGGGCTGGGCAAGGGCAAGCAGAGGTGAAGCTCCTCCCGGCTCCTGGTCCGGAAGAGTCCTGTTCCCTGGGAGGGGCTCCTGTCTTCTCCCAAGAAGCCCTCGTCGTTCCTCCTCCCTTCTTGAGTTCCTGTGTACGTGGGACAGAAGGCTAGCTGGAGGGAAAGGTGCTCCGGTGGCCACAGTACATGCTCTGTAGCTCCTGATGGCTTGGGGCTGACTCTACCAAGGGGAGCAAGCCCAGGTCCCACCTCCAGGGCCATCTCTCTGGCTGGGGCCCCCACCATGCTCCCCACTGGAAGGAGCTCCCCCTAAAGCTGCTGTGTCCTCCCTCCACACCCTTTCTCCTCTTTCTGCTTAGCTGTGGGTCACCCCAACAGGAAACAGGCTGCCTAAATTGCTGGACCCAGTGGTTGGACCTGAGCCCTCCTGGGATCCCCCGCTGTCACTTTCCAGTCTGCCTGGTAGGGAAGAAGTCTAGGTTCATTGTTATTGGAGAGGGTGTGGCCTCAATCTTTAACCACACTGCTTGTGCTGTTAAGGGGGATTTTCCTCCCGGCAAAATGTTCACATCTCACTTAGAGCGTTGGCCAGCATTTGACCCTGACATTAGGAATTTTACAGACATCAATTTGTCCTACCTATGTATTCTAAATGTGCATAAAGCATACTATTCTAAATCTTCACTCAGACTCTCCGTGCCCTTGAGGGACGTTTCCAAGGCACCCCTGGGAAGAAGAGGGTCACCTGCTGGGGTACAGATGATCCTGAGCCTGGGGTGGGGCTGAGTCCTGGGGAGGAAACCTCTGTGAATAAAGTCCATTGCTTCACCCTTCCAACCTCACACAACCAGTGCCCAAGGGGCCAAGTGGGGTGTCCTGTGCTCTCATGTGCTCTCCTGTGTAGCCAAGGAAGAAGGTGCAGGGTGCCAGGGGTTTGGGTGGGGTGAGCCAGAGAGGCCTGTTACTACGCGGACCTGGAAGGCAGTCAGCATAGTTACAGGGGATGAAGCTGATTGAATTCATGTTGGGGACGTCTGCCCTCACTGGGTAGTCATACAAACAGACTCCCTTTCACTGATGGAAGCCTGAGGGTCCCACCTGAGGCCACAGAGCCAGGGAGAAGCAGACACAGGACAGAACCAGGTTTCTCCTTCCCAGGCCATCAATAGCACCAGCATCACACGTAAAATCAGACTGAGTCTTTCACCTCCGACACCTGGTGACTAGATGACAAAGTGACTCGGATGATTCCTCTGGGGGACAGGCCACACCTGACAATTTAGGGGGGAATGTAACCGAGTTTCAACCTTCTACATGGATTAGATAAATGTTTTTACTTAAAAGAAATTACAATAGTGTGCTAGACTACAGGGCATGAGATACAATCCCAAAGTGACATCTGATCTCTTTCTCTTTGCCAAGTGTGATCATGAAAGTAACTTATGGAAAGAGTTAATAAACATTCCTTTTTGGAGTAACTTTATTTTGTTGAGGAAAAATCAGTTAAATTTAAAATTCTGTGGAGAAAATTCACTTATTATGGAAAGAAGAAATCTGCTGAACCACCCAAAAATAACTCAGGCCGTTAACATTTGCCAGCTTGCCTACACCAGTGACACCGCTAGCTCCTCCTTGGGCCCCATCTGCCAGGTATACCTGGCTCCAGATGGGCTGGTATTTGCTAGCTGCATTTATGAAGAATACAGGAGCTTTACGGGGAAAGAAGCACTGCCCTTGCATTATTTAACCTAGGTTGTTGATAATAAAATACAGAATTAGATGCACCGCATCAGACAGAACTCTTAGGCGGAATCCATCCCATATTGCCTGACGTTGCCTGCTGAAACAAAATCTGAATTTCTGAGCACCAGTTTTCCTCATGAGTTGAATAAGATTCAAGGCAAGGAGTTGGACCTGGCGAAGACAAGGCAATTCGCTAATAAATGGCCTACGCTCCCTGGGTATCTTTTATATTTTTTATATTTTTGTCTTTATGATTAATTTTTTTATTTTTTATTTTATTCAGAAATTTATTTGTTGAACAATCAAACAAGATTCTAATGAAATTATTTATATATATACATATATATATATAAATTCTGGAAATTAGATTTACCCCCAAAAACCCCCCAATTACCCACCCTTATCCCCTCCTTCCCAATACATCTCTACAAATGCCTTAGGTTTTATGACATTGCACCTTATCAAGATTTAAAACATGATACTAGACCTCCTTTCTCAATGGCCAGGGTCTAGCTCCAGCCTCCACAGATGAGTGAAGACGTTCGACCCTGGGTATCTTTTTACTCATAATGGATGACAGAAGTAGCTAATTAATTTGAACTTTTAGGAATTTTAAGTTTTCTTTTCTTTATTTCTTTTTTTTTTTTTAATTCAGAGTCTCTCTGAATCCTTTGGGTATTGTCTCAAGCCTGGCAGGAGGAGATCTGTAGTTGAATTTGATAATATCCCTGCCAGATGGGGCGAGAACAGGGCTTGGCATTGGGTTTCCTGGAGCTCCGTCAAGAGCTGTGCAGTGGGCGACGCGGGACCCTGCGCAGGGAAGGAGCTCGAGTGTGAGTAGTGGGCCACTCTGAGGGTCAATCTTTACACATAGACAGTGTTCTCATGCCTCTGTTGTGCAGCCCACAGAAACGCAGAGTCTGAGCACTTGGGTGGCTGTTAGTTGGGGAACACTGAGTGGAACCTGTGCCGATGCCAAGACTCTGCATTTGTGCAGGTGTGGGTGGTGGCAGCTTGGAGCAAGGCTGTGGAAGTCCTCCCCAGCCTCCTGTGTGTTCGGCAAGTTCTCATGGCTCCAAACTCAGAGTGACAGCAGAAAAAGATTATTGCCTTGATAAAAATGCAATACCTTGCATACACTGCAGATGCCGATGAATTATCCATTTTGATGGATGGAAAAGGACAGTTCTGAGGCGAGCAGCCTTGATTGGTGGAGTTTGCAAGGCAGAAGGAATGAGGAAGCACGCGTTTGACGGACTTCAGCACGGCATGCATGGAGACCATGAATCAGCTGGTGACCTTGACCTGTAAGGTCTTCTTTGACTTGGTGGACGCCAACATTGCACTTGAGTGTTTCAAAGACAGGAAAGTGATCTCCCTCTCCCCTCTCCCACAGGATGCAGGAACCATCAATTACAGCAGAAAGAAAACGGGGGTGAAATCTGATTTGTGCTCACTGTGACGAATGGCCACGCAAATATTGCTGTCACAATGCGTTGGGCTGTGTTTGTGGAGTCGGGATTGACACAGGAGAGCCACGCCTGAGGGCCATCCTTACAGAAGGATGGAGCCCAGTGTGGAGCCACACATTTCTTCAAACGCAGCAGGGTGCTGAAGCTTTGGTGTATTTCAGTCATGCAGTCATGCCTGCGGCCCAGCCCAGATCCCCAGCATTGCAAACCCACTGACATTGCCAAGTGGACCAACTCCGTAAGGCTAGAGAGAATCCTCGTGGTGGCAGGTGTAAGACATCTTGTTAGCTGTACTGCTGCACAAACGTACGGGGCTAGTACCTTACCCCTGCAGGACCACACAAGATCAGCTAATTCCTCAGGGAACTGGAAACTGCTTTGGGATAGATTCATTCCTCCCTTTACTTACCTTTCCTGCAGGGCCTGATGCAGTTCTGGGTGCCTAGGGATATAAGTGAAGTTACGAGGTGCAGCGGCTGCCCGCAGAGAGCTCGCTTCTAACGGGAGCCACACAATGAAGAGCGGATGAGTGTGGACATCTGTTGGTGATGAGCCGCGGACACACTTCCAAGCGACTGAGGGAAAGAGGCACTCAGTTCAGGCTGCAAGTCCCCCAGCAGGAAGTCTGGGGATAGCTGAAGGACTGTGTGGGTGGAGTGGGTGGAGTCCTGGAGCAGGGGGGGGGGCAGGCTGGTCATGCTCCGGGTTTTAAGTGAGAGAGGAAATCATGGGGTGCTGCTCGGTAGGACTCTGCCACCTATTTTAATTACAAAGGGCTCTCCCTGCTGCAGGAAGAGGAGAAGGGCAGCTAGATAAGGGAGGTTGGCAAGGAGCCCAGAATATCAGCCCAGGTGATGATGAGGGTGGCACGGGGGGGGGGGGGGGGGGCAGGGACTTGCTGGGTTTAAGACATCTTTCAAACCATCTGCTGACCCAGCTTGGAAAGACCCAGGTCCTGTTCACATCCAAGTGACTCCTCTGTGCCCACACCCTGGGCACCTGAAGAGCTAGAAGTCACTGAGAATCACATGTCAGATGGGGACCAAAGGATGACGGGAAAATAGGACATTCCAAGTGGTCCTTAGGTGCAGAGCTGATAACTTCAACTGAATTTTGTCCAGACATCATTGCTTTTCCATGTGTGCATGTGCCTGTACACACGTGTGCAAAACTGTACTTTCAACCTGTAGACCAAGTGTAGCTCAGAGCAGTCTCCTTTTTTGTGAATTCCTGCTAAATGCAAGCACTGTCCTGAACTCATTATCTGTTCTCTCATTCAATTATCACAGGTTGTAATTATCAATTCTTTTCAGAGATGAGAACACATGAAGCTCAAGGACTTAAGACCTGGCCTATGGTGTTACAGCCGCTAACTAAACTAGCAGGCTTCTTCCCAGTCTGCCTGGGACAGATCTCAGCCCAGAACCATATTGTTCACTGTAGGGTGACCGGCTCTGCGCCCGTTCCCATTCATCTTCTCCTTCCTTTCCTTTTCTGCACGACAGAAGCCAAATGTCTGATTTTCATTTTGAGTTTTGAGCTGGCAGTAGCCAAATGGGATAATCATGTCTCATGAGTTGTAAGTGGACATCTGCTGGGGAAAACTCCTTTCTAAATAAAACACAAAGCCTTGCAAGAAAAAAAAATGTTTTTGTGTTATTCCTCTTTCACCTTCTGATGCCTGGCAGCACAGCAGCTGCTTTGTGACTATGAGGATAAAGGCCAACCGGTGAGAAGGGCAAAGCAGAAAGTAGATGGAGCAACGTAACAGAACTTGTATCATTGTGAAGTCTTCTTACTACTTCAGACCTGGTGATTGTGCTTTGCCTGTTAGAGCCTCCGGAGAGATCACTTTTAACTACTTTGCTTTATAACTTGGAAGACTTTTGCGTTTCCTCCATTTTTCTTGGAAAGAAGTCTGGTGCTCAGAGGGGTCTTGGAGTCCTGCAAATTGACAGCCAGGGAGACTGAGATTCAGAGGAAGCGGGAACACAGAATTCACTGTGGTGGTTGAGTCCTAGCCTACCATGTTCTCATGTAAGCCAGCTACAAGGGCCATCTGAGAACTCAGTGTTTAAATGGCTCCTGATTCACCCACCCGTAGGCACAGTTAGTGGTGCATTTTGCTGGTGATAAGGACTGGAAAGCTGGGTGTGGGGTCGGAGTTGGGGAGGGAGTTGCTGGGAAAGCCAGGCACCCACAAAGGCATTAGCCCTGGGGCGTGGATCATGGGGGTCTGCCTGGCAGTCAGCTTGGACAGCAGATTAACTGCTTCCCCTTACTTATTTTTTTTAAACAGAGAGGGACAGTGAGAGAGAGAAAGAAGGAATCAATGTTATTTAGATTCTCATGTGGCTTTTGTTGCTCTAACACTTCGTAGTGTATGTGGTGCTGGGGTTCAAACCCACATCCCAGTGCATGCCAGGCAAGGACCATGACTGCTGAGCCCCCATTACTTCTTCTTCTTTTTTTTTTTTTTTTTTTTTTTAAGAGAGAGGGACAGTGAGAGAGAGAAAGAGAGAAACAATTTTTATTTAGTTTTCATGTGGCCTTCATTGCTCCAAGACTTGGTAGTGTACATGGTGCTGGGTTTGAACCTGCGTCCTTGTGCATGCCAGGTAAGCTCTGTAACCGCCGAGCTACCACTCCAGCCCCCCATTACCTTTTTTTTTCTTTTAAAGAGAGAAAGACAGTGAGAGAGAGAAAGAGAAAAAGAGAGAAACAATTTTTACTTAGTTTTCATGTGGCCCTTGTTGCTCCGAGACTTCGTAGTGTACGTGGTGCTGGGTTCGAACTCGTGTGCTCCCGCATATCAGGCAAGCGCTGTAACCACTGAGCCACCGCTCCAGACCCCCCACCATTACTTTTAATTTCATATGCTTAGAAGGAATGATAATATGAAGAATTATCTGCAAGATAAAATAGTAGAGGAATTTGCTTTCATAGGAACAATGGAGGACACTGTTAAAGGGTTCCCAACAGGGCTACAGAGCAGCCAAAGCCTGAGATTTCAGTGCAGAGTGCTGAGGATGAGTGCAGAATTAGGGAGGCAACAGAGGCCACAAGTTGAGCAGCCACACAGTTCAGAGGCACTGGGAGGTACAGCTGGGGGTGGAGCGCCCTGTAGAACAGTAATATGCCTCTGCCACTCTGTGTGGCCACAGCAGTGGCGTTTCCTCCCAGGAGAGCAGTGTGGGCGGGGCCTGCTCCTGCAGGGGGAGAGCCAGACTGGAGCCTGGCTGACTGCAGGGCCATAGGTGACCTGGAGTCACACGCAGCTTGCAGAAAAAGTGAACCTTTGCTGTTGTATTTCTCAGAGGCTGGGAGGCTGTTTCCTGCTGAATTTCAATTTAGAAAACCTCTCCAAATCACAACACATTATGATCTTTCTGACCTTTCTGTTAACGCTGCCCAAGAGCACATGGGAATAAATGCTGAGGTTCAAGAAGACACCCCAGTTGAAATAAATGAGTTTAACACAAGTGCCTGTGTCTGGAGATCACAAGTGACGAGCGCTTTTGACAGCAGCATACGCCGTGAGCGCCCGAGGGCTCCTCTGGGCCGAGGTCTGCTCCTTTAACTCTTCTCTCTTGGCCTGTTCCTCTTCCCTTCCCTCCTCTCTCCCAATCTGTCCCCAAATCTAAAATGGAATAATATCCCGGCACCAGCAATGCAGGGAAGTTGAAATCTTTCCTGAGAAGCACAAGGAGCTGCTTTATGCAGAAAGTCTGTATAAATACTGGCTCTAATTATAACATTAATATGGCTGGGATCATGAAGGCAGAGACAACCGACATATGGCAAGAGTTGCAACCCCAGAACTGCAAATGAGAAATGGTTTCCGAAAGGGAAAGCAGGTTGCCCGGGGAAACCAGGCTGTCCTGCAAGACCCGCAGCTGAGCAGTTCCCCAAGGGCAGGTGGCCCGCTGGCCAGGAGACAGGGGCCAGCGGGCGCAGCTCTGTAAATCCCAGCTCCACTCAGAGTCTGCCGTGGGCCAGACACTGTGACACTTGAAAGGGAAGCGCAAGGCAAGCTGTGGGAGGGTGGGCGGGAGGCGTGAGCCCTTGTGTGTGCACAGCAGCCCGACCTGCGGCTAGGTGCAGCAGGAAGAAGGAAATGGGCTCGGAATCTGCTTCTACAAGGGTGCTCTGTGATGGGGAGCACCCAGTTCCTGGCCAGAGCCTAGGTCCCCAGGACGTGCAGATCCTCCTGATCGTGTCCGAGGTCTTAGGAGAGGACATCCATGCTTTGCCCAAACCACAGAGCTCTGGAGAACCTCAGGCTGCTGGGGCTGCCCTGGGAGGGGCTGTGCCAATTGCAGCCGCGGACAGGCTGATGTGACAGCACCAGGTGCCAAGGGACCCAGCCCCATCCAGGTTTCTCTCCTTGGAGACTTTTGCCAGTTGGAAGACCTGCTCGTGAGGGAGAAAGGTTCACATTTAAGTATCTTCCTTGCTAGAAAAATCAAGTTTAAATTATAATATTCAGCCTTGGAAAGGTGGGGTAAAATCAGTGCCTTTTTCAAGCACTTCAGAAGGGAATAAAAACTGTACATGTCTTTCCTGGAAAGCAAGTGAAGCGTGTGTGCACGTGTGTATGTGTGTGTGTGCATACGTGTGCATGTGTGTGTGTGCACGCGTGTGTGCGCGTGTGTATGTGTATGCGTGTGCGTGTATGTGTGCGTGCGCGCATGCACATTTGAAAATGTACGCACTTTAACCAGCAATTCCTTTCTAGAAACCTATGACAATAAAATAGCAATATTGGCGAAGACGCATATGCAAGAATGCAAAGACGTTCAGTAAGCGTCGTGTAGGATGGATGAATGGAGACCGTCTCCATGCAACAATGGAACATGTTACAGAACATTCAGAGCAGAGCAGATTAGCTTCATTTTAAATAATTTGGTAGAAACTCACTGCTAAAGTGACATGTGCGAGAATGGAAACTGCAAAATCTTTGAAATTGCATATGTGAGATAAACAAGGTTTTAATAACATCATCTTAAAAATTGTCAGATTATATGTGATGTTTCTTCTCTATGTATTTTCTCAATTTTCAAGTTTCCTAAAGCAAGTCTGTGTTATTTACAAGTCATTTTTAAACGCATTTTGAAGAAAGCTAGGGTAGACATTCCCTGAAGGTTGCAGGTTGGTCTTGGATGGGGATGGAGAGTGGGTCTGGGGCAGGTGGGGCCCAGGGAGGGGGCCAAGCTCTGGATGTCAGGATCCCTTTGACCTGATGCACCCAGAGTTGGCCCCTGAGTGGTCTCATAGTCTTTCCATAGCCATTCACTAAAGACCTACTCATTTCTCACCTTCAACCCAGATAAGCAAAACATACCTGATCAGCACCATATCTACATAGGAGATCCACTAACAGGGAAATGTACCATGCCTTTTTTTTTTTCTTAATTTCTTTAGTCCAGAAGTAACTTCACCTTCACTTTCTGGACTTTTCTTCTCTAAAGCCAGAGCCATCAAGAGGGCAAGCCACTGTTCACCCCCACCACACATGCACACCCCACAGACTCCTGAGCTGCTGGGCTCCCTGGCTAAGCTCCCTCAGCCATCAGCTGCTGTTTATTTCTTTGCTCCTCATTTGGCTCCTGGGAGGATGTTTCAGCAGACTTTTTAGAAAGAAAGAGAAAAAATACAATAGCTCATTAAGCTAATGACCCTTAGCCAGGCTGGCTGCGAGCACACCCAGGCAGGCAGGGCTGCGGAGCTCCGCTTGAGCTCCCACACAGCCTTCCGTCTGCTCCTCTCCTTCCATTCTCTGACTCAGGAGCGGGGAGAGGGCTGTCCGCCTGCTTTCTGGGGACAAGTTTTAGGCTCAGCTTCTCAGCAAACACCCGGATCCATGTTGGGCACAGTGAGAGGATGGGTCTTGCTTTCCATTAGGAAATCACATCCCTACTCGGATCAGTGATCCTCCTCACCCTACTAGGGCAGTCTGGGGCGGTGCCACAGGAGCACTGGTCTAGGGTAAGTTTGGACTCCCGGGCAGGATCCAGCGGCTCTCCAGCCTCAGGTCCTGGTGGTGGGTCCCTTTCTTGGAACTTCCAGAGACGTGCGCCCCTGCTCTCCCTCACTCTCCAGCATGGCCTCCTTTTTACCGTTCTGTACTTGTTCCACCTTTGCTCTTTACTGTATGCCGTGCTACAGGCTGGGTTCTGTTCTTAGCCCTTCCCACATCCAACTCATTTGATCCTTAACATGTATACCCTATGCAGGAAAAAATCAAAAAGGCTATTCATGCCATGTGACATGGGAGGAAACTGAGGCACAGTCCATCAAGTGGCTTGTTCAAGGACACACATTACAAAAAAACTGATATTGGTATTCCAATTCATGCATCCTGACTCCAGCAGGGAGTCCTGTTTTCTGAGGAAAAACTTTAGAGTCCCCTCCCAGAAAATGTACCTTTCTCAGGAAATCTACACATTTACTGGCACATATATTTGATTTTTAAAAGCCCTGTGTCTCTATTTTTATTTTTATTTTTATTTTTATGTAAGATAGAAAGACAATGGGAGAGAGAGAGAGAGAGAGAGAGAGAGAATCAATTTTTATTGAGTTTTTCACATGACTTTCATTGCTCTGATACTTAGTTGTGTACATGGGTGCTGGGGTTTGAACCTGTGTACTTGAGCATGCTGGGCAAGCGCTGTAACCACTGACCTCCTGTGTCTTTATATGGAGAAAAATGCATCTCAGTGACAATGCCCTCAGTCTCAATGTCACACTGCAGGTTCCAAGAGCTGAGGACATGTCAGTGTTAACTTGCTGGACACACCTGTGTATTTCAAACAGTTCTAGACAGGAAGACCAAAGAACAACCTTTCTGGGGAGAAATCAATAAACTTGTCAGTGCAAGGAATTGTGAAGTCAGCCTGTTAGCTAGCTCTGAATGTGCTGCACAGTCCTTGTAAAGCCAGATGAAGCAGAGGGACTCAGAGAGGGGGATGGATGTGACTTCTTGCCCTTGGCAGTACATGAACGGCTTTTCTGCCCAGTGGTCCCTTCTCTTGACGACAAACTCTATCAGAACCAAACTTATCCTTGACCTCTCAAAGTCATGTGATAGAGTCTACCACACTCATCTGAAAGGGGCCGTGAGAGATAAACCCAATTTTAAACCCCTCACCATCTGCTTTGGCTGAGAACTAATCAAAAATACTTCTTTCTTGGGAGGAGGACAGCAACCCAAATACCATAAATAGTAAGAGTTGTAGTATTAACTGGGAACTTTAAGGTAATGCAGACAGACTACCAAGGGCCCCTCTTATGTTTTCAGTAGGTGTTTAAGTAAGAGTTTATGAACTTCAACTCACCCGCCAGCCGGTGTCAACCAATTACAAGGCGTTAGTCAGCTGCATGGCCAGCACTGGACACAAGTCTCACAAAGGGTCCAAGGGAGGCTTCCCTCTCTAACATGCAAGAGGATCAGCCAGCCTGCACCCTCAGGCACAGCTCATCTTCATGTATCCACTCAACTGGGTGCTGCCTGCCTTGATCTCCTAATGAAATACCTTGAGTTGGGCCTGGGATCAAGCTCTGTCCTTAGTCCCTAAATTATGTGTTTGCATTGAGTCCTGCCATACTATAGAGACTAAACCACCTCTGCTTCTTTCTCTGTTTTTAAACAAATTATAGAAAGTACTATACCAAAATCACAGACACTAAACACTGAAATAATAACCAAAGGCCAAATTTTAGCAGATTGTTTTAATTAAAAAATAGAATTTTAAAGTTAAAATAAGATTATTTTTGTGCTTCAATTAAGTCCCCATTCCCCTATACTTCTTCCAAGAAACAACTTAGCAAATTGGATGTATATCTTTCCAGATCATTTTCTCTGACCTTTCTATATCTTTTTTGTTTGTTATCATAAATGATAGTAGTCCTTTACTTGTTTTTATATCTTGCATATATGGACCTACTGGATCTCTAAAACACACCAAATTGTCACTTCTGCTTTTGGCTGATTTCGAAGATCTTCATTCAGTTTTTCCAATCTGTTTACTTACTTCTTCCTCAATGTAATAGTGCTTAATTTGCTTTAGTTTTATAAAAAAAATTCAGTAACATATCATTGGATGTGTTTGGTCTCACTTCTCGCTTTTGGAATGTTCTGGCTACTCTGTACCTTCAATCACTTCTGTGGATTTTAGAATCAGCTATGTGTAAGAGTTTTTTAATCCCATGAAGATTTTTATTATGATTTTGATGTGAATGTTGTGTTTATAGTCAATTTTGAAAAGAATTGACATTGTGGTCACTCACTCTGTCCATGAACATGGTATATGTTTCTGTTTATTCTGATCCTTTGACTTTCTTCAACAGTATTTGGAAATTTTTTCATAAAATTGGTAGACTTTTCTAACACATGCTTACTATAGTTAGTGTAATTGCTATTATAAGATATGATTTTACTCTATTCTAACTTGTAATCAATTATTAATTGTGAGTTGAAGCACTAATGTTTCTTTAGATGTTCATTGTTATGCAATAAACATACAATACCCTTTTTAATGCTAGTAATTTATAGATTATCTTGAATTTTCTATGTAAAAAACTATTATGTCTGCAAATCATCACAATTCTGTCTCTTCTAATAGCTCTTTTTTTCTTTTTCTTGTGTTATTTCTTTGAATAGGATTGTTGGATGGTAGTAATGATATCAAAGGACCTTTTTCTGGTTCCTAATTTAAATGTAAATGCTTCTAAAGTCTTTTCATTATATGTAACATTCCCTTGTATTTTTAGTAGTTATAATTGATCATATTAATTATAGTGATTCTCTTCTATTTCTAGATTGTTATTAATGCTTCTTTAAATGAATGAATTTTTCCTTCTATCAATGTAACCATATTTAATAATTTCTTTAATAATATTATAAAATATGTTAATAATTATTGTAGTGTCAAATGGAACTTGAATTCCTGGGATAAAGACTTCTATGTCAAAAGATAACAAGAGTATACTCTTGGATCATAGATCATATGGGATCTTCCTGGAACTTATATTCATTAAATCTCTATTCAGAATCCAGAGAAATAACCAATGATGTGGATGTAGATGTAACAAAGATGATTACCACTTAGCTCCAATACGGTGCTGTCACAGGAATACAAAGAACAGAAAAAAATCTCAAAATAATGAACTAAATACTCTAACTGACTAAAGTGCAGGTGCTACACATCTCTCCCTCCATTCTTCCCAAACACCAAGTGTTGGAGCACTATGGAGCTTGCCCTTTGTCCTTTATTCTACCATTTTTGCTGCACTCTTTTTTGTGATCCAGAGAGTTCTAGCATTTAAACACAGGATCTGTACTGGTGACTCCAATGAGTACTTTCCACCTTTATACTCAAACTGGCACTGCCTCCTAACAATATAGATTAGGTACCTTACAGCGACGACAAACTTAAAATATCTAAATAGAGCACGTGCTCTGCCCAATCTTCCTATGCTGGTCTCCCTGCTTAGTGAATATTCAGCTTAGGCCCCTTCCAGCCAAGGCCAACTCATGATTCCCTGCCTTATTGAACAACTTCACCACCCTCCTGTTACTCAAGATAGAAACTTTAGAGTGACATTTGTATCCAGCCTTTTTCTTTTTATCCCTAAGCTACCCAATCTATTGATAAAACACATCATAATCAAGCAATAAATATAGCTTTTTACAAATGCAAAAGCAATTTTTTTCTTGTAGAACTTACTCATAAAACAAGCCTAAAGGGGAAAATTCAAGCTATTTTAACTACTGTGAAATTATTAAAGTAAATGGAAAAATACATGCCAAAATCCAGTGGTTCTTCTCAAATCCACTCAGAAAATATGAATAAGAATGTTTAAAAGAAATTTTTGTAACAGCAGCAACATTTCACAATATTTAAGCACTGATTATCTAGACTGTTGAATATGGTACCTTGTTACCTTGTACACAGCAGATTTCAGTAAATACGTGTTTGAATGAATACATTGGTGCATTAATAAATGAGTTTGTTATTATAAAACTAATATTTAATCTGCATCCTGATCCAGTGGGGGTTTTGAAAACATTTCAGTGACAATCACCTAGTATTTTGCCATGTGGGGTTGGATATTTTCTTTATTTAATTTTTTTTATTGTTGCTGGTAACATTGCTATAAATATTGTACACATTCAAATTTCATTTGGAATTTAATATCTGTTGTTAGAATGAATTTCTGGAATCAAAACTACTGATTCAACAAGGGAGATCACATTCTGAGGACACTGGACGCACACAAGACTTCATATCCTTGTGAAGCTTTGGTCCTTTACTCATTGATAAAGATTTGGAAACTGAGGGGACAAAAGAAGTAAGAGCTTCAGCTTTATGACCCCAATTCCTTTTTTCTGGGCCATTTCATGCATGAGCTATGCCTTGCAACTGTCGAAAAAATTCAAGAGTGCTTTGTGGGCCTTACAGAGGGTAAGCGATGTGGGCCGAAAGGCTCTCTGGTCTTTGGTGGAACCTGTGTTCTGGCTCCTGGGTGCCATTACTGGAACACAGTGCTAAAGAAGGTGTTCTGTGTAATCCTAATCAGCTCCTTTGTGCTCTTTGTCACTTTTCAGGTGGCTACAGTCTAAGTGATTGATCAAAACATGCCCAGGAGTAAGCTAGCTTCTCAGTGCTTCTCTACTCTGGCAAGTTAGGATCACTTTGGGAGCATAAACTAGAAACCAAAACTAAAAGATCTCCTTTTCCATCCAAGACCAGTTAAATCAGAGCTACGGGAGGTGAGGCCTGAACCCCAGTTCTTAAGCTGACCAGCTCAGGCTGCCAGAGAAGACTTCACTGTGGCAGTGACTTGACTTGGATCTCAGAAGATGTGCACATTGGACCAAATGTGGCAGTGATGTTATACATCACAGGCACAAAGAATGGCAGCAGTAAAACTAGGTCAGAGAGATAAGAGCAGATGTTGCTGTAGGCAGGAGGGCTGGAAAAGGGATGACTTCAAACCAAGTGAACTGAGGGAAAAAAACAGGAGAAGACAGTGTGAGGCACAACTTCCCGTGAAATGTGGAGCTTTCAAATTGGTGGTCCATGGCCCCATCAGACCTACAAACATGTTTGTTTATCCCACACAACCCTTCTTCATTTGAGGCGGCAGTTTAGAACCTGGTGCTTCGATGTGAAAACTCAGATCCGCCAGCACCGAGCCCTGTGTCTTCACTATCCTGAGCTGCTGGAGCTGTGGCCTTCATGGTGGGCATGGTCTCTCTGATCTCTCCACTTGCTTGCTCCTGGTGAGCCTTGGGCATTGGATGCCACCTTCTTGCTCGTGCATACAGCTGAATTCCTCATCCCTGGAGGCTTGGCGCAGTCTGTGTTGGGGAGGTGGCGAGATGAAGGGAGAGGAGTGCTCAGCTGCAGAGTGGCTTGCGTTCTTCACTGCTTCTCATCCAAATGACCTTGGGCAACTTCCCTCACCTTCTGGTCTTCAGTGTGGGATGCAAACACAGGCATGTAGAGGCACAGGCCCTGCAAGGGCACTTTGAACACTGAGATTCTTTGACTCTAACTGGAGGTGTCTGAAGCCCACCAGCAGTTCACATAGATGTCACATGTAGGTGCAACCCAAAACCGAAGAAGGAGGATCAGGAGGGAGAGCTGCAGCAGCATGTTAAACGTTAGTCCTTCACTATAAAAACAAGAACAACGATGTGACTGCTCACTCTGTAGCACAAGCTTATGGAGTTGCCATTGAATTTCCTGGCTTGTGAATCCAAACCACAAACAATTAGTAAGATTATCAAAAGTTCCAAAATTTCTCTAAAAATCTGTCCAGGGATGAGCACTCACCAAAGTTCTCTATTAAGGCACGAGGAAAGCTGAAACCCCAGCTTTGTAAGAAAAGAAATAAAATAAGTATCGGTGATCTGACCATGGGAGCAGGGTTCAAAACCATCATCTCCAGTTGCAGCTTTCACAGTGTAGGACCAAGAATGGCTGCAGAGCCTGTTGAAGCCCAGATTGCTGAGCCCAATCCGGGAGCTGCTGATTTCCTTTGGGCAGCTTCCAAGAATTTACTTTCCTTAAACTTCTCCGGAGGTGCTCATGCCCTGTTCCAGCACCGGGATTTGACAATCACTGCTTCTGACTGTGCAGAATCCAATCAAAAGACAATCTCCCTGGGAGCCTGGTGGCCTTGGTCCTAAGTGCACCTGAGTGAGCAGCGGCTCCCTGGTGTCCTTGGTGTCCTGTAATTAAGCATTGGCAAGGAGCTAGCACATGGTAGGACCTCACCTAAAAGTGAGGAGGAGGGACACAGAGATGATTGGCTTTTGCACACAGGGTTGTCAAGTCTAAACCTATCTTGTGCGTCACACAAAGAGAGATTCTCCCCAAATGTCATCTTTCTCATGGGAAGATTCCCCAGATCTTCCCTTTGGGACAGAATCCTTTCCACCTTGAGAACCTATAGGCATCTGTCTTAGTCTCAGCTTCCAGCTGCATGCCCAGTACTTATTATATCATCCACCTTCCACACCCTGGGAGATGACAGCAATCAAGTCTGAGGTGGTAAAGAAGCATATGTCTTTTACAGAATCATAAAACAGCCTTTGATTTGCAAGATGGAAAAAAGAATCACCACATTGAAGGGTGATTGAATAGGGACATCACAAACTAAGAAACACGCATCCATCTAAATAAAAAACCTAACGAAACAAAAATGTTTTCCGGCAAGACCTCCTCCAAATCAGCAACCTGAGAAGAGAGTAATTGGAAGCTCCAAGTTCAAAACTATGGGGGATTGTTCATCTCAAAGTGGAGGAAGATGTCTCTCATGGTCTCTCTTCCGCCCCCTGCTGTCTTTCGCGGTAGCTCCTCCACATCATTTTGTGTTCGTGCATGAGCACTGTGTGTGAGCATGTGTCTGTGTGCATGTGTGAACTTTGCTTCCCTCTCTGGCTGTGAGTTCTATTTGGTATTAGGTTCATCTGCAATAAGTCTGTTTTCTGTGTTCTTACAGATGGCATAAAAGGGTATTATTGAAATGACGTTTCTAATGGTCTGGACACCTTCCAGCACACTAGAATCCTAGGACCAAATTCTTTCATCTAATTATGTTTGAAGATAATTTAACGGATTGATAGTTGGGGTAGAAAGAACCTCTCTAGACGAGGGAGCCAAAAAATGGCAAATGCTCTAAGTAATCTCCCCTCCTGTCATCTTCAGAACTTACCACAAATTACTCAGCTGATATATTTTCTGAAATATACTAACTGCTCTGCAGCAGGAATCTCACTGGAAGTTTGATCCATCACTTCTATTATGCTTATTAAGAACTCAGCCCATGTAACTACCTTATTTCTGTCTTTTCTTGCCTTTGTGAGTATACAATTTACCAACCTCAGGAAAGGAAATCAGCTATGAAATGTTTTTATTAGCAGTTCTAATTTCACATTCTATTTGCAGTTCAATTAACTAATGCAAAGCCATACAACCTACTTAATAAATAATAATTAATTATTAGGTTCACCTGCATACCGTCAACAGTAATTCACAGCGCACACTCTCTCCAACCAACACGGTTCACCACTAGGGAGCAAAAGGGGACTAGAAGGATCTAATCAGGCTGATTGCTACACCAAGTCCTCAAGATTTGTGCCCAATTGAGGTCCACATGTAATAGCACCTAGAGATCACAGCAAAACATACCACTCCAAGGAATTCTCTTCTCCCATGGGTGGGGCCCCTCTTGAGTTCACCTTACAACCCCATCACTTCACATACACACATGCAGTTAGCATGTATTTGTAACAGTGAAGGTAAGACCTAATGGTATTCTCTGAAAATCAAAATTATGTAAGCTTAAGAGTTGCATAATCTCTGCAATTTTAATTCTGACATTATTTTACTTACTTAATTAGTTAGTCATTTGGTCATCATATTACTCTCCTGGCTGCTCACATTCTTTGAGTAAAAAGAGGTCAAACATTCCTGATATCAGAACAAAAAGGACGTTTCACCCCCCAGCCATGGAAATCCTTCACATGATCCTAGATTATCCCCGTGGTACCATGTTTTCTATATTCCAAATTCATTCTCAGCAAGACAGGAATCTCTATTCAAGATGAGCTGTCAAGGCTCAGTTACCCTGCAGAATGTATTCCATCCCAAAATTATAGTAACAGCATGTTGGAGACAGATCCCTCCTTGGCTCCAGAGGCACTCGGTTGTCATTACCTAGTATTTTAGGAGCAGTTATCTTTTAATATGATTCTAAAATCATTCTCAAAGTAAATGTTGGCTGCTTTAGCCATTCCATTCCCTTATAGAGTTTCTTAACTAATAGCTGCAAAGTCACCAACAAAATCTGGACAAAATGGAAGAAAAAGGATTGTCATCAAAAGCTAGGTTCTTCCTTATTTCCAAAAGCCCATACACAACCCTATTAATTTGAAATTATGAGTTGGAGGTAAAAATACTATAAAATGTTGCACCAAAGCTTTATCTTAGAACTTCAGTTCTAGTTTTTATTTTTATTTTTGGCAATTAATTCTACAACCAACACTCTGTGGCGGATGTCATTCCAACTGCAGAAGCTTATTGGGTAGTTAAAAGGATAAAATCAAGTAGTCATTCTACTAATCCCTTTACAAGGAAACAGCTTTCTGCATGAAAAGTGGAACTTATGTGGCCATTAGCAGATGCAACATCAAGCCACCAAAAATATACACATTTAAATTCTTAAGCACAATCTATGAACACTACACAGATGGTTTCCAAGAAACTGTACCTAAATTGATTACGATAAAAATGATCTGCTGCAATTGTTTCTGTCAAAAGGGAGAACAGAATTTGTCCCAATGTGTCGCTCTGCCCACTCATGCAGAGAACCCAGCTGCCGGGACAGATGTTGCTCTAAGCACTTTATTTTAGGGTCATTAAAATGGTTACAGGGGTTAGTCATTCACTCTTTTATAAATCGTGCTTACTAGCTGAGCTCAACAGATGCTGGGAAACTTCTTTGTAGTTGATCAGAAACAAAGTTTCACATCAGATTCCATCTACCTTGTGCTTAGATGCAGAAATTAGGAGCCAACGGGAGTGCACAGTCAAACAAAGAGGCACTTGAGAATCCTGGCGCATCCCAGGAAGAAACGTCTTCATGTAGCTCTGCGCTGGTGCCAGTGCTGGCAGGGAGACATCCCTGCCGGGCAAAGCAGAGCCGTCTTGTGGTTCGTATGTGCTCCGCGGTTGAGACGTTTGGGGTCTTATGCCAACATGGTATCGCTGCGTGCCTTCCATTGACCCAGGTCTGTGCCATTGTCCCACAGAAACGAGACAGTTCCTCCTACTGCTTCTGGAATACTCTTCCTTGAAAGATTGCTCCTAACCTCTCTCAGGCTGTTTTGGCTCTCTCTGTCATGGACCAGGATATGCCTGTTGATCTCTGCTTTTGTGTCTCGACGCATTGAAATGGCACCAGAAGCACAGGAATGTCATGCAGATCACCTATGTGCAATGATAGGCATACACAGGATTCTGGGAAGGTGCTTGTTCATGAGAAACGCCAGTGAGCCACAGACAGTGGTCTAAATTATCACTACTACTATGCCCTTTAAGAAGCTAGGCTGCAGAGCCTAGAAGGGATGATGACAGGAATCAAAAGAGGGAGAAGGCCACAGTACACTTTTGTAAGATAGGAAAATCGGACATTCAGAGGATTCAGACGTCTTCGAACAAGACCAAGGGCCAAAGTCAGCCAAAGTCCAAATGAAAAGTAGGAGGGGGGAGGCCACAGGAGCCAGGTATAAGTGACGCTGTAGGGAGGGGTTCTAAAGCAGAGGAGCAGGATCCTAAAGCATCAGGAAACCAGGCTGCCTTTCAAGGAAGGACAGATTGGGCCACTGTTATGCAAGACTCAAGACTCGAATAGAGTGAAGAGAGTGAATGGTGAGGCAGGCCAGCAGTTCGTGGAGCCTGAAACCTGGACGCGTAGTTCAGAAAGGGGAACCCTGTCCAGAAGGAGCACAATTTTATAAATTCAACGTAAGGTACCACTTCTTGGTAGAAATCCACACAAATGGGGTCCCTCAGATTTAAATTCAGTTTTGGTTTTTTTTTGAGAAATCTGCATCTGCTTTTAAGCTACTAGGCGAATTGCACATATTCTTTTCCAGTTAAATATTGTATGGCTTAATTGTTGTTGGAAGAAAAGCTAAAAGCTATTAATTTGCATGGAAGTTCAGTAGTTCTCAAATTTAGATCCCTAGCGCAGCTGTGCGAGGCTCCTTGGGAATGAGTTAGAAAAGCAATTCCCGTGTCTCTCCCAGAGCCACCAAGTTAGAAGCCCAGCAGCAGGTCTTGCAGTCTGCATTCCACCATGCTGTCCAGGGCCCTCTGTGAACCCTAAAGATGGAAACCTGCTATAGGGGACCAAGCAATCCCAAAGCTAAATCAATTTAAGTAAATGTGGAGGTCTGTTGAAACAGGTAACTGAAGATTAAGGGCATAGATAAGAGGAGGAAATGAAAAAAAATCCAGCCACTTGCGATTGACATACAAAAACATGTGAACCACTTTGACTCGGAAATGGAGGCCAGTTGGCATTTGGAGTTTGACCCTGGGGTCCTGATTGTTGGCCTCCCTCCCAGCTCTGGCCTCCACAGATTCTTGACCCCATCACCTCTGCCCTCTTCAGAGCATTCTCCTGTCCTGCTCTGCGCTGGTCCAGCATCCTTGCCTTTGGCTCCGCCCACCCCTGCTGCTGCTCTGTCACCTTCTGGAAGCCCTTCTCTTCTTCCTTGTCAGCACCGCAGGGACTCTGCTAGCCATGGTGGAGAGTGGAGATCACACATGGAGTCCTAGACCTCACAGCACTGCAATCTCAAGCAGACACTAACTCAAGTCTCCCTGACAACAACTCTCAGAGGGTAGCTTAGCTGCACTGGGCAGGTGACCTGGTCTGGCAGGTGCTGTGAGCTGTGCAGAGGGTCCCAGGAACTGGAACCTGGCAAGAGACTCCAACAAGTATCCCTACTAATGTCTTCTAGTTCTTGCTCACTTGTTTTTCTTTGTTTCTGTTTTTCTTCTGTGGCAGGGAATGGACAGGGAGACAGAGTCAATCACTCATGGAGTTTGTTTGTAATCCAATGAATGAGATGAACAACAAAAAAAGCTGAAAAACCTATAAAATTCCACACTGGTACTCATTTTCCAGCATTGTCATCTTATCACTTGGCAAAATGTTGGTGACTTAATGCATAATCATGTCATTGAATCCCCTGAGATCCTCTTCAGATGTTCCTCCAAAGTGATCATGATTGGATTTCAAACGAAAGTAGCCTGCTATGGTGACATGAAGATTAAAAACAAAAAGGGCTTGGTGATTTTTCTCACCAAGTAGGAATCAGTTTCTGTGCTGTGATTTAAAATGCAGGCTATGTGTTGGTCACATGCGGACTTCAAGTGGGAAACTCCGGGAGGCCCCTTGCAGGTAGTCTCCCTGGGGCATAACAGGAAGTGGGGGTGCCAGAGACAAGTGGGCTTGTTCACTCGACAGAAGAGCCAGGACTTTTCTGCAGATGCAGGGATGTATTTATAGAGCTATAGTCTGAGGTCCGCCATTGGAATGCAGCCAGTGGGAATTATGAAGGAATATCATTTATTTAATATTTTCTCTGGAAATACTAAGTTTTACCAAAGGAATTCATCTACTTGCCTGAGTTTCGCACCATGTGCATATACCACGAGAGCATCGTTCCATATCCACAGCTGTCTCTCAGGCAGTGACGCTGGGTTTAAGGATATCAGGTGTCCACAAAAGAGACAACTGTGGGTTCTTTCATGATCACACACCTACTGTGTACCTAGCCTAACCTTCTCATTTTATAGATAACGAGTTCAAGAAGTTTAATTCCAGTGTTTTCAACCTCTTAAGCCTTGACTTAGTATAAAAACAGAATACCATTGGAAAGAGGTTGCCCGGGAGCGATTCCCCACATCCAAAGTCTAGGTTCATACCTTAACTTTGTCCTCCATCTCAGCTTGGCATCGCTGCTGTCCTGTCCCCATTCCTCAGCAGCACACACGCCGTTCAGGCAGCTTATGACACATAGCTGAAGTTCTCTCTTCTACCCCCAAATAAAGATTCCCGCTGCCCCATTTTCCAAGCTCTGCTAGGCTGAAATTGTATTTAAAGAAAACCCTTATCTTGTAAGAGGAAAGTATTAGCCCCTCAAAAATACGAGATTGAAACTCATGACACTGAGGATACTATTCCCTTCTCTATTCATTTTTGGTTCCATTAGCTTTAAAGAATTGTTTCTGTGCATTATACTCCTGTTGAATTGTGGACTCTTCACACAGTAGATTTGGCTCTTTACAGTTTATGCAACACTTTCAGATATATTAAATCACTGTACTTGCACACTGTATTAAAGGAACATGGGGGGAAGATGCAAACCTCTCGTTGGTAGTGTTTGGGCATGCTGGACTGACTCCAAGCTCTTCGACCTCAAGTGTCTCCCCAAAATACGAAAGCTGCATTCGTTGGGGAGTAATTCCGAGTAGGACTGAGCAGCTATCATCATTGACTATCGTAAAAGATGAAATTTTCATAAGGTATAATATCGTAAGTGAATTTTTGGGCAGGAGACATGCTGAGCTAGGTTCTAAGCATTTGAGAAGTAGCTTAAAGTAAGCCTTGTTGAGACAGGAGTCTGAAAACAGTGACCTGTCATGGAGGGCCCAGGTCCCATTCCAGCCCACCTCAGCAGTGCCATTCCTCTCTCTGACCTCCGGTTCAACTTTTCAAACCCCATGCATATGGGGCTTTGCATGCTCCCTCTCCCCCACTGAACTCCATTTCCTTAAAGGCAGCCACTGAACTTCGCTCAGCTCTGTCTCCTCTACACACAACAAGCACAGTTTGTCGTACCCAGTAGGTGCTCAATCAACAATGAATGAATGGTAATCAAAAGAGATAATTACACCCTTTACTTTGGAGGAAACCATAGGACCATGATGAAGAAGCTCAGGATAACAAATTGACACACAGAGGTAGCAGATGGCACTGAAGTCTAGCTTAAATGTGTGACCCATATTCCAGGAAATATGGTGGTGGAAGGGCACACATTCCGCCTGTTCACTCTTTCAAACTGTGCAAAGCAGACATTAAAAAGTATGCAGTCCGATTTATCAGGCACCGTGCTTGTGCTACATAAGGCGTTTCCAAAGTGCAAGTTCTCAGAAACATGGCCCGTATTTTTCCAGAAGTAGGCAGACTAAGGAAAATTTGAGGAGTAGCCTCCAAAATTACGGTTCACTTTCTTTCACATCTAGAAGCCTAGATAGCACTCCAGCTTGGAAATACCTGGACTTAACACAGCCATTTTTACTTTTTAATTATAAGGAAACCCTAATTTATGTTTTTAATTGACCTGACTTCCATGTGGAACGTTGATTAAAAGATATCAACAGTGGCTTCAAAGAGATTGCTTAAGTAGCTGTTGTAGTGCTGATGGTTTGGAAGGGACATGCGGCAGCGGGGACTGGGGATAAGAATAAAAAAAATGAAATATATCCTGTAACGAATAAAGGTAAAGGGCTGGAGCAGTGGTTCAGCTGTTACGGTGCTTGCCTGGCATGTGCAAGGACTCAGGTTCAAACCCCAGCACCACATATACAATGAAGAGTTAGAGCAACGAAAGCCATGTGAAAAACTAAATAGAATTGAGTCTCTGTTTCCCTCTCTCTCATTGCCCCTCTCTCTTTAAAAAAAAATTAAGGAAAATACAATAAACAATTCTAACCTAGTAAGGAGGAAGATGAAAATCAAAACTACACTGAGATTTCATCTCACTCAGTTACAACGACAAACATCATGAATAC
This sequence comes from Aplodontia rufa, assembly GCA_004027875.1. NCBI lineage: Eukaryota > Metazoa > Chordata > Mammalia > Rodentia > Aplodontiidae > Aplodontia > Aplodontia rufa. The sequence continues at coordinate 105,046 of PVKS010000877.1, read as the reverse complement.
AACTATTAAAAGCTGACAAGGACACAGGAAAAAGGTACACTCACACATTGTTGGTGGGACTGAAACTCAGTACGATTACCCTGGAAATCAGTGTGGAGATTCCTTAAAAGACTAGGAATGGGACCACCTTGTGACCCAGCTATATCACTCCTCAGTATTTACCCAAAAACTATCAGCATAGTGAAACGGTCACATCAATGTTTATAGCAGAGCAATCCACACAGCTAAGTGACAGAATCAATAGGTGATAGTCAGTAGGTGGACTGATTAACAAAATATGATATATACATATATATCATAACAAAATATCACACACACACACAGTGGAGTTTAACTCAGCCACAAAGAATGAGATTACGGCCTTTGCTGGTAACTGGGTGGTAATGGAATGCATCACACTAAGTGAAATAAACCAGATTCAGAAAGTCAAGGGTCCAGCGTTTGCTCTCATATGCAAGAGCTAGAACAGCACAAGAAATAAAAGGTGGGAAATTCCATGAAAATGGAGAACATCAGTGGAGCAGAGGAAGGGAACTGAGGGAGAAGGAGAGGGATGGGAAGAGGAAGGAAGGGTGGAATGGAATCAACCAAATCATGCTGTGTTCATCTGTGAATTTCACTCTCAGGTACATCCAGACAGCACTAATTAGAAAAAACCACAGATAGATAGTAGGAAGGCCACTAGCATAGAGGAAGGGGAATGGGGGCAGGGAGGAAAGGAGGGAGAGGAGAAGTACTGGAAACTGAAATGGAGCAAATTGTCTTCCATGCATATGTGATCATGAACCCCCCATTATGCAAACATTTAGTGCACTAATAAAAACCTAAAAGGTCTATCCTATTCAAAGCAAAAAATAAGCAAACAACTAAACTAATCCATTGGGAGAAAACGAGTTTTCACATGGAGTCCAATCACTGAAAGCCTGGGTTACAAGAACTCAACCCAGGACAAAGCAACTGAGTGAACCTGCAGGTGAGGGGTGGTCTAGGCAGGCAGATTCAAGCACACGGGAATCACGGGCTGAGTATGGGAGCCCCAGGCTTCGCTCAGCAGGGCATCAGTCTCACCTGTGCAGAGGTGTGACAGCGGGGCTGAGAGGCTCTAGCGCTGCCAACCTCGAATGGAGCCAGGAGAGCCTTTCACCCCATATTGTGTGTGAATGGCCCTGGTTCTGACTAGTGTGGTTTGCCCAGGTGTTCTGTGAGGGTTCGGGGCAGGACAATCTCTGCCTTCAGGTGATGCCTGGTCCTGCCTGGGATCAAACCTAAGACTCGGGGTCAAGTCCTCTTCCCGCATCACTCTGCACCAGCATTCAGGTCATGGGGAGCCTTTGAAAAGCTCAACAGAGCCTCCCTGTCCTGGCCTCTGCTGTCTTTCCTGCCTCGCTCTGTCCACTTTGCCCTTCTCTGTACCCATAGCAGCCTCTCCATTCCCTCAAGGATCATATTTATTGCAATGCCATAACACAGGCTTCTGTTCCTTCTGGAAAGCTCTGCCTCCTTTCCAGTTCAACACTTGTCCGTCAATCAGATCCCAGATGAAGAAGCCCACTAAGGGAGCCTTTTCTCCACCCCAGCGGATCCCTCAACACTGCCTTTCCTTTCCCTTAGCAATTAACCATTTGCAGTGGCCTACTTGAAATGCTAGAGTTCTGTGGGACGATGGCTCTGATTGTCTGTCACCTTCACTGAGTTGTTTGCCTGGGGAAAGCAACCTTGTTGGTTTTGCTTGTTTTCATCTGCTGTGATCATAAGAGCCGGGCACAGAAGCAAATGTTTCCTCTGGACTTGCAGACTGATCCCCGCACAGATGCACGTGCTGGAGGGACGCTGGCAGGGGAGGAAGTGGGCCAAGCAGTGTTTGTCAGACGATTAACGCGTCCCAGGACATTCCCCGGCCTATTTGATGGTAAAAACAGGCTAAGGAGAGAAAGCAGGGGAAGGCATTTAACTCAGCTGTCCTGTGGCGTTTCTGCAGGACACTTTGTGAGGTTTACACTCTGATGAGGGATGGGGACACGGCTCTCCTTTGCTGGCTCTTTCCTACCTGGGGGTTGGGGCAGAGCAGAGTTTGCAGCGCTGATGTCCACAGCGGCCCCTTCCTGTGGCCTCTTTGCAACGTAACCCACAGATGGGTTCAGAGAAGGCCTGGGCCTGCGCTGTGGCCAGGTGGCCTGCCTGAGAGGCTCCCTGTGAGGTGTGCCCACCCCAGCATGTGGCTTCTCCTGAGCCTGCATTACGGGGGCAAGCCTGCTGCCTCTCGTCTCCTTAAGACGATGGAAAGCTGGTTTCTCTGGTTCTCCTCAATGCCTGGAATAATGGTGCTGGTGCCGGGAAGAGTTTTTCCCTTGTGTGTAGGGTTGATGAAGGACACGGTTTGGGAGATCACGAGGATTTGGAAGAGCCAATTATGGATAAGGTTTAATAGACAGGAACGTTGAACAGATCACTTTGTTCCTGGGATACTATGCAGATTAATGACTTATGGTTTGCCTCAGTATAGCCCAGGCTGGAGACAAAAACCTACCCAAAGCACTCTATGAATCAGTCACTACTTGGAACCTGTGCCTCCCTGGTGACCTCACGTCTCCTCCTCATCTCCCCTTGCTGCTCCCTCCTCTTTCTCACACCATGAGTGCCCCCTTCCCCTTTGCTTTCCCTATTCCCTTCCCACGTTGCCTAAACGTTGTGTCCTCTCAAAATTCATGTACTGGGATCCTAAGCCCAGGTGCTGGTATTAGGGGACTGGGCCTGCAGAAGCTGATGGGGTCCCCTGGGCAAAGCCCTCAAAGGAGATCAGAGCCTTCATGACCGGGCTGTGCACTTCTGTACTTTGTTTCACCAGGTGAGACCACAGCACTCGTCCTTCCACTTTGTCCGCTTCGGAGGACACAGGGAAGCCACCATAAGCAAGAAGGGTCCCTCTCCAGATACGGAAGCTGCCGGTGTCTAGATCTGAGACTCTCCAGCCTCTCAGCCTCTGCTGTCTGTGTCCACCCCATCCAAGGGGCTTTGCTACAGCACCAACAGCAGAAATATCTCCCACCTCCCCTTCTCTAGCTTTGAAAATCTTTTAGGAGAATTAATGTGCACCAACAACAGAGGAGAAGGCAATTTAAATACCGAGTTTACTAGCCTTATAAAAACCTACTGAGTGCTAGTTGCCAGAAGATGAGGTGGATTTCATTTCAGAACTCAAACTTATTTAGGTAGAATGCTTAGAGTTGAATTTCCATGTTTATAAAATAAAAACAAAAGCAATAACTATAAAGGTGAAAGTAACAAATTTGCTATCATACACACACAAACACATGCACACACACTGCAGTTACCTCACAATACAGTTGGGTTCCACGCCATGTTATATAAACTGCTCTAAGCAGGCTGCCCATCATATTACAAAGCAGAAAATGTATTCTATTTATTTTTCTTTTTTTGCCTTTCAGCATAGGGTTATTGCCAGAATGACTTTTAAGCTGAGTGTTATGATAAAATCGTGCCCACAGTGACAAACATCACAGCACTTTGCTGGGTTCTGACTTTCTATTCCATGCATGGCAGGAGCTTAAAGCCATCCCTGAACATCTTTGCTCTGTCCGTGGGTCCAAGGTGTTTGCGGAGAACTGGTTGGCAAACATACCTATCCTTCACAGAATATTTTCCTAGAATACCTTTCAATGCTACAAAAATGCTTACCCATGTAGGAAAATGCCCCTCTTCCACCGAGGGAGTTCATAGATGCAAGATTCATGTGGATGTTATTGAGCTTCCCAGCATCTACTTAAACTTCCTTCTGAAAATTTGAAATAAAGCCATTCAAAAATGCTTTGAAAAGTTCTAATACACTGCTAAGGAATGTAATAAACAAATACATAACAAATCAATAAATCACAAAATAAATAAAAAGAATGTATTATATTCCTAGTTTAATATGTATTTTGACATTTTTTCTTCTCATTGAACTACCCCTTATAAAATTTAGAAGATACAGAGAGCAATTAAAGAAAATAAAATTCACCAAACTCCATCCCTGGGGGCATCTTTTGTGAATAGCAGTCTTACGGGAAGCAGATCAGGAGGCACAGGGACTAGAGTGTAACCAGCCCATTTCCCAGATCTCAGAAGATCGGGCATGGCAGCTGGGGACAGATGGTCTGCTGGAGTGACTCCAAGGCCAGGCCAGAGCCTCGACATAGGTGAGCTCTGTCCTTGCCAGGACCTCATCTGGGCTGTCCTGCAGCGCACCTTGTGAGGCACTCTGCTGGAGGATTTTCAAAGCAGGTGCTTGGTTTTATGGATGGAAGGCAGTTTTGAGCCTGGCACAATGACCTTGAGGTATGACCTGGGGACAGACTTGGACGAAACAGCACTGTTCCAGGGGCTGCGTGCTGGCTGAGTCTGCAGACCTGGCTGGGGGCAGGAGCTTCTGCTCCTTTGGCATGGGCACCTGCTAGTCTTGCTCTCTGCTTCAGCATTTCTTTTCCCATTAATCACATTAAGAAAATCTGAGAGGCCTCGTTTTCTTTCTTTCTTTTTTAATTTGATTACTGATCATGTTGCAAGATACTAAAATGGTTCAAGAGTGAAATCAAAAATTTGATCAAATATCTGGGCCTTTAAATTACTGATATAACAATTCCCTATTCCCAATATAAAATAATAATCTGGGAATTTTCTGTGTATTACTATTATTAATGTAAAAGCTTTTAAGATCTTTCAGATTGATAAGTTGGGGAATTGTCATCTGTCTCCAACTTTCTTAGGGGATACTTGAGCCCATCAGATGCTGGAGTGGTGACCGAGAAAAGGTGATGCTTTGTGATTAGTTTACCATAGTGCTCAGCTGTAGTTGTTCCTGAAGATAGGCTGAACTTCAGAACAAAGAAGCCGGTGCTACGCACGCCTGTCCCTGGTGTTGGCAGAGCCTAAGCCCTCTGTACCATTGTCCACCTGGCAGCTTCCCGCAGTTGCTCAGAGCTCATTCTGGGAAGCAGCCCCGACTCCTCCAGGCCCAGTCTTCAGTGGAAGAAACCAATCTTTCCACCCCGTCCACCTTCTCTCTACCCTAGCGGGCCAACCACGCATTCTAGTTGATTCTTTGATATTTATCATCCGTTATTAAATCTGTTTACTTCTTAATAAAGGTTTAAATAATTTAATATGATTAAGCCAGAATTTGCTGTCAAAGAAGTGAGACCAAATTCAGCCCTCAACAACATTACCCAATTTAAATTAATTTTTGTATATGGAACAAGGTAGATGTGAAGCTTTTTTTCCATTCCATGGGAATAGGTGAAGTTTCCAGCACCATTTGTTAAAATGGTATTTTTATTATATAAATATTTATTGAAATAAAATAAATTAATTCAAGAAAAGCCTGAAAAGAAAGAAAAAAGAGAAGATATGTGCCAACTCATCACTCTATGGTGTTTACCATTTTTATTTTGGTTCATTTTATGTTTCTGAACATGACCATGTCTGAATTTCATGTTCTCTCTTCCTGCCTCTTACAATAATCCAACTTCTTTTACTGTAAAAGGCAAAATTTCTATGCTTTCATGTTTGTGAGATGGGACTGGATTTTACAATTATTTTTTAAAAAGCAAGCAACCCTTTCTGAAGGCCAGCTAGGAGAGCTGGCTGTGGCTGGTCCCTGCCAGAGCACTGTGAACTTGGCCAGGTGCAAAGTTTCTATTTATTTTCCTGTCATCTTGGCTGAGTTATTCTCATTGGAAGTGCCAACTATGGTTAAAGTTGAATGTGAATCTCCATTTGTCTAAAACAATTTTAAAATATATTAAGACAAAAGATGTGAGAACTCTAGTTTTCACCAGTAAAGGAGTAATTGGTATTAGTTTTATCCTTCCACAAAAATCAAGTGAAAAATAAACAAAGTATATTGAATACTTTTTCAGATACTGGTCATAGAAAAATTATAACTGTGATGTTTGATATAAGTAAAGCAATGCATTGGTCTTTCTGATTGATATTCTTTCTAGAGGCATTTTTATGGATTTTCTTGCAGGGAGAAATAACTATGCAGAGAATGATGAAATAGTTCTGCTGAGGATGCAGATATGGTAGCTTGTGGCAGGTAAGTAAATGGAATTTGGAAATCTGAGTGCCCAAAAGAAAGGAACTATCCAGAAAGTATTACAGGTACTTATACGTGTGCATGCACATTTGTGTGTGTGTGCAGTCCCCTTGAGTCTATTGCTAGAGTCAAAGCTTTGCATGCACAAAATGAAATTTTTACAATGTAGGACAAAGGTAAAGAGATAAGATATACACTGATTAATTTGCAGAGTACATACATGATTGGACAGCCTACCAACCAGAGTAAAATGGCATTGCTAAGTGCCCAGAGTGTTCAGTAGACTCTGGAATAATGATATCTTACAGGTAGAGTTGATCGCTCGAGTAAAAAGTTTTTGGATTTTTACTAAAAATACTTAAAATCAAGCTCAAAATAACCATGATAATCCACAAACAACTGCCTCTCAAAATGAAGTTGAACAGCCTTTAAAGAAAACAGGGCGTCACATCAAACGTTCAACAACGTACTATCACAGTTTCCCACTTCAATCTGAGCTCAAGCTTACAGAGGAGCAGGAAGCTGTGACACACACCAGATGTAAAAAAAGCCAACACAAACACAACTAGTAACAACAGAGAGTAAGGAACAAGCTAACTAAAGCTAGAAAACCGGTGGATAAACATGCTCGAAGACTTAGAAGGCAGCATGCGCGTAAGGAACAACTGAAGTTTCATAAAAGAACCACACAGAATGTCCAACACTGAAAATCATCCAAAATGAAAACTTCCTGAATGATCTTATTTTCAGATTAAATCCAATTGAAGAAAATGTCAAAATTTGAATTCGCAATATAGAAATTATACAAATGTAAACTTAGACCAAAAAAAAAAGCCTTAATAGTCACTAAGAAGTTCAGTAGGATTACATTGAATGGCATCATATACAGGTGTTTTGAATATAGAAGTGGCATAGAAAAATATTTTACGAAACAATGCATACAAGTTTTCAAAATCTACTGAAAATCATAAACTTGAATTTTAGCCACCTGATGACATAGGATGGACCCCAACTCGAAATTATATTCAAATGGAAAGAGGGGAGATACCATAGAGACAAAAGGGCAGAGAAAGGTTCATTACCCAAAGTTCCTGGAGAGAGCAGAACAAGCTTCTCAAGCTGGCTTGAAATTGCTCGAGAGATGGCAAAGGAAAAGATTAGCTGGACAGGGTTGGTGGTGCATGTCTGTAATCCCAGCTACTTGGGAGGCTGAGGCAGGGGATCACGAATTCAAGGCCAGCCTCTGCATTTATCAAGACCCTGTCTCAAAATAAAAAATCAAAAGGAAAAAGAGCTGAGGATATAGTTCAGTGGGAGAGTGGCCCTGTGTTCAACTCCCAATCCTGAATGAAATTAAACATTTGTATCTATGATGATAGAAAGAATGCACTGGGACTTTTCTTATGGTGAAGAATGAAGCCGTATGGTTCCCACAGGAGGGCTGCTTTGACTTTCCTCTTGGCTCCTGTGGGCAGAGGGGAGAAGAGCAAGCAGGACATAAACTCTGTCCAAAACCAAACCATAAAAAAGGGGACACGGAATCTTTATTAGAAACCACGAAGCCAAGAAACTTTTAAAAATCCAAGCAAGATAAACATGAGGAAAACCACAGAGTGGCACATCATGATGAAATTGCCACAGAAGGGGCTGGAGTGGTGGCTCAGCAGTTACGGCGCTTGCCCAGCGTGTGCAAGTACAAGGGTTCAGATCCCAGCACCTACATTCACAACTAAGTGTCAGAGCAATGAAGGTCACGTGAAAAACAATAAAACATTGATTCTCTCTCTCTCTCTCTCTCTCTCTTTCACTGTCCTTCTCTCTTTAGTAACAAAAAGAAAGAAAGAAATTTTACAGAACAATTTGAGAACATTTTAAAAGAGCATGAGAAGGACATGCCTACCGGAGGGACACAGCCAAGCATGGCACAGATGCCAGAAGCCATGCGAGAGAGTGCAGTGGACCCAGACCCTCAACTGCCAAGTGAAGAGAAACGAACAAACCACAACCCATAGAAATCTCCTTCCAACGATATCCGCAAACTTCTTTGGAAAATGAGGGCAAGAGAAAGGCAGCTCTGCTTCTGTGGTGGCCAAGTGACATCCTGCTCTACCAGTCCTCACTCAAGTGACGGACGTAAAATCTGAGCTTGAAGCACAAACACGAGTGAAGGCCCTGAGGGAGGAGCAAGCCCAGGGGAGGGAGTTCCGGTCATCATCACTGCTTCCCCATGGACCCAGATGACATCAGAGCAAGTGGCAAGGAGAGAGGACCTGGAGTCCAGGAAGGAGAGAGGCAGGAGCAGTGGGGAAGAAACTAAGGGAGTGAAAGATTCATCTGGAGGATGCAGGCTGGTTGGAACATCTGGGACGATGGGTTTATTTCATGTTATTCCATGTACCGAGGATGTAATGAAAGATGTCGTTCTGTTCACATGTTCTGATATTCGGTTTTCCAGGTGGACAAAGCTGCCGGTGGCTCTCATGCTGAAGGTGTGCTTGTCCAAGCGTGGTCTGGAGAGCTGGGGTTGCACAGAATCTGTAGCTGCTGCAGGCAGACCTGTATCTCCTTGCCCCAGGCTCTGCTCTGCCCAGCCTGCCTGCATCCAAGCTGGCTGGCAGCAGGTAACCCAGGAAAGCTGCACGCTCTTCTGTCTGCAGTGTCTTGATTAGGGGATCCATTCACAAGGTGCTCCACCCAAACACCCGTGGGCATTTCTGAGACTTCTCTTCTGTGCCCTTGTCATGTAGATCTTGAATTTTGAAGCATCTATGTGAATCCACCCTATCACACCATCCCTATGTGGTGTTGGCATCCATTAAGCCCTCCCTCCCTCTCATCAGGCTTGCAGATCTCTGTTCGTCTCCCAGCCTCCGTCCCTCCCAGGTCCTCCCCCACCAATCCTGTCAGCACAGCGGTGCAAAAGGTTATCTTTTGCAAATCTTTGTATGGTCATTTTGCTCTGCAGTTGGAAGTGCCACTCACATTCCCTTTTGTGTATGAGCTAACACTGCCTGACGGTAAGCCTCTGTGTCCAGACTCACACCTCCAGGTCATGCCCTGGATCCTAGCAATATGGCATTAAGAGCCCTGTTCTGGAATGAAAAAAAAAACAAAAACAAAAACAAAAATTAAAAAAAAAAACTTAAAACCTGTCTGGGTTGTTATTATGTGTAATTAAAAGTTTGCATGCAAAGTACTTTACCACCTATCTGGCACACTGCAAATGTTTAATAAAGAGTCGTTATTACTGTCATGACATGGCTTTGTGACTCAGTTCCTTCCAATTAGAATGGCCTTGTAATCCTGTCTCTCCAGCAAAGCCTTGCTTTCCTGTTTCTATTCAACTTCTACCTAATTGCTAAGAGGGGTTTCATCAGGAGGGCTCTTATTCTCCAATGCATTCTAATACTAGGTGCTTCAGATGCAGGCCTTCTCTGACAAATAGCAGGAAGCCCCACTCTCGCCCCCTATAGGTCGAATACCCCTAATTCTCAACTCTCAAATGCTACAAAATCTGAAACTTTTCAGGGCTGATGTGACATTCAAAACAGTTTCAGGTTTAGGATTTTCAGCTTAGGGATGCTCATCCGAGAGAATCTATGCGAATATTCCAAAGACTGAAATACTTCAAAATGCGAATCCTTCTGGTCCCATGAATTAAGCAGGTAGGTCAGTAAAGATACAGCTTTCAATCATCAACCAATTGGTTGAAAGAATGAATGGATGACCAATTGCCTTCACTTTACAAGCTGCTCATAGCAGCACCCAAGCATGCTGGGTCTGAAAAGTAGGAGAAAATGAATCATCTTTCCTTCAAAATTCAGCTTAACCAGAAAAATGGGTAAACGGAGAAACAGTAATGGACACCACTTTCCTTGTTCCCCAGGGAATGTGACTCTTAGCCTGACCATACTGCAGCCTCTCCACCTGTGCAACCAACCCTCAAGTAGTGTGTTCTGCTGGGTGTGGTGGCACTGGAGCCCAAGGAACGTGGGGAGGGGGAGAGAGTCACTGAAGTTCCAGATTGGCAGGAGATCTCGTCCAGTTTGTGAAAGGAGCTCTCCAGTGGGATTCTTGCTTTTAACTGGAGCACTGAAAACTCTGCTGAGCTCTTTTACATTGTAGGTTTCCTAAGACTTTGGACCAGACAATTTTGGGAACTGTGTTTATCACCCAGTTTGGGGCGATGCTTTAGGTTAAAAGACCTATTGTTTGTGACTGGGAGGCCTGGATTTCCCAGGCCTCTGCAAGCAGGCAGTCCTCTGAAAACAGTTTTTGTCTATTGCCACACGCAATCACTTGCTTCATTGTTGAAATTCAGTTTGAGAAGAAAAAAAAAAGGAAAAAAAAAAAGAAAGAAAAGAAAAGGGATTGTCATCTGCAGCTGCAAACTCTAAACCTTCTGGGCTCCAGGCACATTAGAATTGCTGAAGCCGTTAGAAGAATCTTTTCTCATTGTTACTGAACTTTTCTACCTTTACTTCACGTCTCAAGTCTTCTCAAATCCACAAGGATCATGCTGTTGGCTGCCTGAACCATAGCGCAGAAGCTATGATTTTTAGCCCTGAAGAATTTTCTTTTTTTTTTGACAAATCTGGTAAAATTTATCAAGTTACTGATTGTTCCTTATAAATAAGTTCACATTTTAGCAAATAACTGGATTTCATATGAATTTTTAAAGGCTATTAGCTGTTATCTCAGCAAAATAAGCATGATCCAAAATATCATAATTGCCCAGCAGACCCTCCCCCTTGCTGTCCTGTTAATTGTAGATTTCCCCAATGGAGAATCTGTGGGTGGGTATGTGGCCCGGAAGCCTCCTGTGTGTCAGGACATCTGGTTCACTGTCACTCTGCCTTTCAGAGGCGACCGACGGCAAAGGGCTCTTCACCCAGGACCTAGCTCTGAAGCGCAGGGTCTTTAGCTCTGGCTGCTTGCATCTCAGGTACAGGTGCACACAAGGGTGCTGGGATGCATTTCCTACGTGTGCAAATCCTTTGGCTGTCACACCATAAACTTAATCATGCAAACTGCAGATTATTCACTCCATTGCTATTTTTCAATAATAATTTTAAAGAAGGTGCTTCGTTCCGTGCTACGTGTCTGTCCAGTTAAAGAACTGAATGTCCGAGCAGGCATATTCAGGGCGCAGGTGCAGTCCTGCCTGCTGCTGTCTGCTTGCTCTTGGCCAGGATGGGCTGCAGACCACAGGACACATGCAGATGACATTCAGTGAAGACAGATTCATTTTTATTCCATTAAAATATTGTCTTCCTAGAGCTAAACTGCAATTTTAGACTCAGGGGGAACTGTACTTATTTTACACTGCTATACCTGCATGACACTGACAGAATATTTAATCCCCTTTGCCCTCAACTCCCCCATCTATAGATAAGCATTTTTTTTTCTGTCTCAAAGCAACTAGACAGAGAAAAGAGATAGAAATCTTCTTATATTGGGGAACAGCAGCTTCCTGGGATGCTACTGTCCTCTTTAATGCAGGACATTCAATACCCATAAAAGTATCCAGTCACTTGAAAGTAAAATAATAAGCAATTTAGGTTAGACTTCTCTGGAGGACCTGAAGTCAACCAGGGTAGAGACGACAGGAGTGGAGAATAATGATTCAATATAGACACAACCGATGTTTCCCACGCTTCATTAACCACCAGATGCGGAAAGGATCACCCATCTTCAAGGATAACCCTGAGAAATAATTGAGACAGAAGTAACTGAGATGCATAGGAAAGCCACAGACGCAGGGTCCCGAACTGCAGGATCCCCTGTGCCACTGTGCAAGCTTCGCGCTAGCAGGATCCAGAGGCTTCCAACAACAGTGCGCGTTTCTTCAGCGAAGACACTGCTTTCTTATCTCACTGGGGGTTTAAGGGAAATACTTGGTTGAGGTTTGTGGAGAGAAGCTTCAGGGACAGATCTCAGGATGACAAAGGTGACCGGCAGACGCTGCATTGAAGCCAGCCCGTGCCTTGGGGCCCTGCACACCATTACGGTTTATATTCACTGATTCTTCCACCAAGCTCCGTAAGGGCTGCCTTTTCCTTCCAAACGCTCCTCCCCAAAATAAACACTATCCCTCAACAGACAAATAAAAATTGTGAGCTGATGTCTACAACTGTTTAAATGAACACATTTGCACTGTATGAACCAAAGGCAGAAATCTAAGCTATGTGCTGCTTTAAAAACAAAGGCGGGGGGAAGAAAATATGATGTCATATATAAGAAGTTGTAAAACCTGAAAGCAGGTTTCAGACTTTCTTCCGATGAGTGGCAACCATTTTAAACACTTGCCTAGGAGTGAAAATACGAAATTCCTAACAGGGATTTTCTCCATGAGATGCAGAGCGCAGGGATCCTAGGTCAGTGTGAAGTACAGCTGACTCTCCACCAGTGATAACAAACTCATAAACCCAGTCTGATGAAGCTGGGAGTGAAACTGAGGTGCTTGCTATTGTACTATTTTTATCCAAATGTTCACAATATTTTACAAAACAGGAAAAAATAATGCTCCTTGTCAGAAAAAAAGTGAGGTTTCACTTTGGTTGCGGGAAGTGGAGAAGCCCTCTTCTAGTCCGCCCCCTTTCCTGCCAGCCATCCCACGCTGTCACTGTGAGGCAGACTGACTGGGGTGTCACTCTTCTCTGCAGTCTTGACCTGGAAGTGCCCCTGCCTCAGAGGAGCACATCGCCCACTTGGAAGAAACTGGGCAAATGATCCATGTGGCCTGCAGGATCCATAATGATCCAATTCACATCTCCCCTTTGGTCATGAAGGCCTACTGACTGTCAGCTCTGCCACCTGCTCAGCCTCGCAGAACTGTGTCCTCACAAACCCTCTGACACCTCGGCACCTTCTACTTCTCTGCCGGCTCTGCACCTGTCAACAGCAGGGGACCATTCCACAGCACCTCGAATGACCAGAAAAGCCAGTGGGTCCTGGATCTCATCAAACACATATCCCTAGTGCCCTTGGAGCAGTAAATGCTATTTTTACTGCTGGGGTTTTGATTGTTGTTTTTGTTTAGCAAACATTGGCATACACAAAACAGGGGGACAAGAGCAGTAGTCATTTGTGGTCCCCATGGGGAGAGGAATGGAGAGGGAGGAGTGAAGAGGGGTGGCTTTCCTCTGTTAGCAAGGGAGTGGTTGGGACAGTCTTCAGAGTCTCCCACAGGGCCTCCCACACCGGCCCGCGATCCTGTCTTCGATTTTGTTTTAAATCTCATCCAGTGAGTCCTCCGTGCACTGGCTCAGAGCATCCCGGAAATCCATGTCCCAGGTTCGTGGCTTTGACGATGTTCTTGTGTGCTCGATGTGTGATTCGGGGCTTCATGGGAGTGGTGACGGGGCAGAATGCAGATCACTGTAGTTTCACACACCTGAGACACGGTGCCTGCCCTGCCACTAGCTGCATACAGATCATCACTGACTCCGCCACCTCAGTGGATCTGTTGTCCTGAATCTCGTCCTCCATTTGTCTTTAGGACACCATGGAGTGGTAGCTCTGTCCAACGACAGCACTCCCACTCAGGCCAGGTGGTATGTGGCACACAGGGTCCAAATCTGTAGCACTCGGAGGTCAGATCATTGCTGACGAGGTCCTTCATTAGGCCCAGGGTGATCATGGGCCTTGCACAGTGGATTTCTTGCTGTCCTTGGCATCCTCCTGTCGTTTGGAACTTCTGCTGTCACTGAAGTTGGAGGTCACTGCTTCCTTGCTCTCGTGAGATGGAAACTTCCCAGAGGCAGAGACTCTCACTTTGTGTTCGCAGGGACCTGTGGCCTCCTGTTGGCCTCCACCGCCCAGTCCTGGCGTGGAGCCTCTCAGCTTCCCCTGGAGCCCGCACTCTACAGAAGAGCACACCCATCTGCTCACCTCTGCCTTGCCGACTGCCACTCATTGACAGAGACGTTGATGCCATGCAGAACGTCACCATCAGAGAAGCAGAGCCCTGGCTTGTCAGGCAGCTGTCCTGAGTCTGTTGTGATCAAACAGGGCCCTGACATACATGAACCTCTTCTCACCTTCCAAAACACCCGGACCCAGAGCCCAGGCTTCTGCCCATCGGTGGCTCTTGCAGGAGTTATGTCTTCAATTCAAAGTGACTGTCAGAGTACAGGTCTAGTGCTGAGAAGGTATCAGCTCAGGCCTCCATCCACAGCAGGGACCAATGCCACCCAAGACTTGTGGTGGGAGAAGTGGGAGAGGGAGGAGATGCCCTGGGAGGAAGACCACCCCTCCACCTGGGTGGGGGCTCCAGCTGTCTGTTGACTCACCAGTCTGCTTTTCTCTGCCAGCGGTGAGATGCCCATCTAAGGGCCCTTATTTATTCATTGGGTCACCCAAGGGCCACACACTAGGGGACTATAAATCTTATAGCCACCTGGATTGGTGAGTACACTTGGTGACAGCTTGGTGTGCAGCACTGAGCTGGGGACTGATGCTGAGAGGCCCCTGCCACGTGTCATTCGGTCTGTGCACCAACAGCTCCAGGTCCCAATTCACCCTGCTTCCAGGTCATTCTTAAAATACATTTGAAAGTGAACTCTGGGCTGGAGCAGTGGATCAGTGTTTACGGTGCTTGCCTGGCAAGGATGCGGGTTCGAACCCCAGCGCCACACACACAAGGAAGTGTCAGAGCAACGAAAGCCACATGAAAAACTAAAGAAAATTGATTCTCTCTCTCTCTCTCTCTCACTGTCCTTTTCTCTGTTTTTTTAAAAGTGAATGTTATAGGTAAACAAGCTGGGGGTTGAGGACTTTAAGCAGGGGGCAGAGAGCAGGGCAGCACCTTGGGGAGTCTATCAGGTTGCCTGAGCAAGGCACAGGGTGGAACAGGCCTCAAGGCTGGTGCTGAGGACTAGGACAGAGGCCAAGCGTTGGTGGTGCTGGGGCTTCCTCAGAGGATCTAGAGCCTCCCCAACACAGTGTCTTTCCCACCATTGTCTCCTTCTTGATTTAGACGACGTTTCTTCCTAGCCTAAACGACAAGGGAAGGCCTACATGAATGTGCATCTCAGGACAAGAGCCATGTGAGCTTCTGCTCCCTGCAGCTACCTCCCCATTGCCCGCCAGCCCGCCCTCCACCTGCTGCACTATGCTGCTGCTGTCTGGGAGGGACCAGGCTCCTGATGGTGAAGTCAGGCTGCTCAGCATGCTGGGACTTTAGCCAATGCCTCGGGGTTGAGTGGGGGGTAGGAAAGTTCTACGTTGTGAAGAAAGCTGAATTCTGAGCTAGGAGAGCAGAGAGGAGTGTCCCTTAGTTTCCCTGGAGCCTGTAGCTGTGAGAAGCTGGACACCTGCGACTTGCACGAGGACAGACTTGAGCTGCTGGCTCAAGAAGCCCACAGGAGCCAGCGGAGCGGAGGCAGGGGCCACGCCCATACGCTCTCCGCAGTTCAGCTGCACCTGGGACTGTGTAGGTGTGTTTTTCTCCTCTTGTTGATTTGGTGGAGACCACATCCTTTCTCTGAGTATTGGGAAAGTTCATTAAAAGTGGTTCAGAGCACACAGTAAACCCCCAGCTACCTGATTCAACTGGCTCTCCTCTCTGTCACCAAGTCATAAACACACCTTGGCAATCAGCTGTACTTTCCTGCTCGAAAGTACTTTCAGAAAGTGAGATAAGATAAGCAGACAATGGTGGAGGATGAGTCAGAACATATAGGATTCTCTCCAAAGATGGCTTCACTCCCATTCACAGTATAGGAAAGTGCACTTGACTGGCTGCAGCCGCTGCGCTGACCCATGGTTGACAGCTACCTGGCGGGGGGCCAGCTCTAAAAGAGCCCTTCCCCTTTAGTTCACGTGTTATTACTAAGAGGGATGCAAACACATATGGCTTAGATGCTGAGTGTTAGGCAGTGTTGGGTGTGTCACCAAAGCCACTGGATGAATGGGGCAGAGCAGCAGCTTGCCGCTGTGGCACTTGCTAGGTAGGAAGCATTGAGGAAGTGAGAGGCCCCATGTCCTTGTCTTTAGAGTGGCCACAAGAATGCCTACTGCGTGAGACTTGCCTTAAAGTGAGGATGTAACTGTGACTCCTGTTCTCCGCCCAGCCGCACCTGCCCGCTTTTGGTCTCTGGGGCTCTGCTTCCATCTCTCTTGCTGGACAGCCGCACAAGCCTGTTTGTGGAGTCGGCCCTGTATGGCCTCCCTCTTCCTCCTGCCCACCCCCCAGCCCATGCCAAGGCCCCCACTGTGGCTCCCACACGCTTTGCCTTCTGCTCACACCTGCTGCTCTCCAGGGAGCCTGTGGAGTGCACAGCCTTAGTGTTCCTGTCCCTAGCACTTAACAGACAACAGCCAGAATCACAGAGCAATCAGGGTGTTGAGGGAAGGTCTGCTGCCATGCTTAGTGTCACTGGAGCCACCAGAAAACAGCACTGTGATGCTCTCAGGTTTGCAGCGAGATGAGTCCCAGCATCATAAAGAAAGTTTTTCTAAGGGAATGACATTTGAAATCAGCTGAGGCATTCAACACACAAAACTGCAGACAGGACAGGGCCCCCATGTTCCCACTGTCCACATGATGGTGGACGCGTTGCTTCCCATGCACTCTTTCCTTTAATCTATTTTCTTCAGTTTCTACTGCAGAAGAAAGCTATAGAACGAATGCTTGTGCCTCTCTTCCCAAAATATGAGTATGTTAAACCCAGTTCCTAGTGGGATAGCACTAGGAGAAGGGGCCTTTGGGTGGTGACCGGGTGGTGAGGGTGCACTCCCATCAAGGGATTAGCACCCATAGAGACATCTCCCTCTACCATGTGAGGCACAGCAACACAGTGGGAGACCAGGAGGACCCTCACCAGAGCTGACCCTGATGGCACCCTGATCTCAGACTCCCAGGCTCCAGGACCATGAGAAACACATGTCTGCTGTCCAAGCCACCTGGTCTCTCTCTCTCTTGGTAGAGCAGCCTGAGCTGGCTATGACAGGGCATTATTTCACAAACGCAGCAAAAGCTAATGCAAGGTCATAGTGGCTGCTGTGAGATGAATGAGACTTTCTTCTGCAAAGTCGGAGCCAGGAGTGACCTCGAATCAGAGGCATCAACAGCAGCTGCTTACTTTTGCCACGTCGTGTATAGAAGAGGTCAGCTGCCATTCCCTACCATGTCTTGTTTCTCCGGGGCAGGCTAAAGGGGTGTGTCCTCTGTGGGATGGGCTGGTCCCCCAGTGCAGGGGAATGACATGGCAGCTGGGGCGTGTCCACACGACCCTTGTGCTTCACTGGCCGAAACAAGTCCTGTGGCTAAGCCTATGGGAATGGAACTAGGGAGGAACGCTTCTCCCCAGGGAGAGCGAGGGGTCCCTGCAGCGCAGAGATATACGTGACGCTTTGAAGGGGGCAGGGAGTGAAATATTTGGAAGGATGCTAAATCTTAAGACTGATGTTAGAAGGAGCGAACTCTCCCTTCTGCTGGTGTAAGCCACGTGCCATTCAGTTCTGCAGACTACAGCTCTCTCCCCGCCACTTTGCAGGCTGCAGCTAGGCTCACCCACACTGAGAGCTGCGTTAATTTCCTTAGAGGAAAGAAGATCCGGCGTAGGTCCCATCAGCTGCAGAGGTTGAGTCCTGTGCAGGTATTTTAAAAATACAAGGGCTGAGGCTATCCTGGAAAAAGAATGAGGCAATGATTTAATTCTTCAGAACAGCAGGAGAAAAAAATGTCATACCTCAGAGGATTAGATATCATTTTTCAAAACCACGCAGGTGGACTGAAGTCTGTTCCAAAATCCATCAGAAATGGATGATTCACTTCTTAAAAAATCTGTCAAGGTTTCCAACATCGGACAGGGCTGTCTGTGTTAGGGGTAGAGATGGCTTTTATAAGTAAGATGAAGGCAGTCACTGTACTCAAGAGGCAAATGATTTAGCTCAGAAGGCAAAGAATATAGACAAAAGATCTCCATATGTGATAGAACCAATCAGGCCAAAGAGATGTTTTTAGGCATTGATACATCAAATTATCTGTTCACTAAAATATTTGGGGCTACCTCCTAGTTCTAGGCATGAACAAGCAAAGCCCCAGCCCCTGAACAGAAGCACGTGAGTGTGGTTGGAGACAACGGTTAGCACAGAGACACACCTGAACGTAGGTAATGAGTGCACCTGTGTTTTTATAGCAGGCTGGGAAGAGTATCACCTATCTGACCCCCAGTATTATTGAGATAACCACCAACTTAAATTTCCTGGGATTTATTGTTCTTGTTTCTAGAATTATGATCCCTTGGCTTACTTGAGCGAACTAGTCTGATGACATCATAGAAGTGTAGGCAGCACATGAGCTCCTGGCACAGCTCCAGGCACCTAGAGAAATTGCAAAGGGCAGCAGGAGCAGCTTTGGCCCTGGAGCACAGAGGGGGAATGTTCTCTGTCCACTCCTGGGGAAGGTCCAGCTTCATCTTTCAAAATCCACCTCAAGAGCGCCCTTGTCTGGATAAACTCTACTTCCAAGAACAGTACATTGTCGGGTTTGGAGATTTAGCTCAGAAAACAGCACTTGTGTAGGGTGCACAAGGCTCTGAGCTTGGTCCTTGCCTCTAACCCCCTCTCCTCCAAGGAAAAGACTAGTCCATTTTCCCTACACGATACAGTTAGTGTAGTAGCTATCAGCCCCAGTGCTAGGCAGTTCGAAACTACCCTGTCCTGTCAGCCTCTGGCGTTTCTGAGAGAAGGAACCGTGTGTTTATTAGCTTCCTGTCTCTGCTTCTAGTACAACTTGGCAAGTGACGTTCCTTAATCGTCAGTGAGGCAGCTAGGCCCTTGCTGGGGCATGGGGTGCCCGAGGACAGGACAGCTGAGTAAGCAGGGGTCTTTAGTCTCTATGGAGAGCGCTGGTGCCCATTCCCCAGATAACTGTGTGTTAATAAAACATCAGTCAGTTTGTTCCTACTGTTGCCCACGTGTGAGTCTTTCCAACACAGATTTGATCAGGCCACTGTTTCTCTTGAGATGATTTGTATAGGGTCAAGCCTGAAACACCGTCTTTCCCAAAAGTCTGTCCTGAAACTCAGCCTGAGTGCTTTCAACCCTCTGCCTGTGGGGTCTCTGTAGTCCCCAGTACTGTGGCCTCCAAATCCTTTCATGTGCAAAGCTATGTCACAGGCATGAAAAGCCTACTCCGCATTCTCCGTCTGATATGTTACTATTTGGATTTCAAAATCTTAACAGCCAGGCATGGTGATGCAGGCCTGTATTTGCAACACCTTGGGAGGCTGAGGCAGGAGGATCTTGAGTTCAAAGCCAACCTCAGCAAAGACCCTAAGAAAGACCCTAAGCACCTCAAATCCAGAAAGGGTTGGGGGTGAAGTTCAGTGGTTAAGTGCCAACGGGTTCAATCCCTGATACAAAAAAAAAAAAAATCCACTCAACAGTTATAAAAAGCATTCCCGCCTAAATGCTTCCTGCTTCATGTGCCAGAGCTGTGTTGTCCTGCATGGTTTTGCTTCTTTCAAAATCAGTTGGAATGACTGTGCCATCACTTCCTCCAAGCAGAACATGGTGTTCATTTCGTATTTGCCCCAGAGCCTGGGAAAACGCATGGCTCGCATAAAATGTCCAAGATTACTGGAAGAGGAAAATGAAAGACAAAGAAAGGAAGGGAAGCAAGAAAGGAGGAACAGAGCAAAATGGAGGGAAGAGAAAAAAGAAAATGCGGACGGTGAAGGAAGCCTCCCGCGAGTCCTGATAAGGCAGCATCACAGGCAACATCTGTTATTTGAACTGCTACGCACTAAGGACCGGGCAACCCACACTGTGCTGGGACTTTGAGCCATCTCATTTACTCTAAATTGTCCCTTGATTTAAAAAAATCAAAAATTAATAAATTCTGAATTTATCATTCCATACACTTTTCATGGAACTCAGGGACCATAACTCAGCTGGCAGAAAGGTGGCGCAGTGAGTAATGAAGAGATTGGTTACTATGCGTCTTGTCGTTTGGATCAGCTTCTGAATAGATCTCTCACATTTAAATTATAACGGCATGAAATAAAATGCCAACTAATACCGATGTGAGGAACACTGCAGGGAGCTGTTGCAAAGTTTAATGATAATGGCTTATTCATAATTAATTTAAAATTATTATTTGCTAATTAGGTGGATAATGATTATAATAACCATGTTGTATTTTTGGGTTCGTGAGTTGAACATTTTTTATATCTGCTGAGCATTTGTGTTTCTTGTCTGAATTATCTTTTCTTATGCTTTGTCTACATTTATATTATTGTCTTTCTGTTTTCCATCCTATATTTCGGATTTTCGGATGTGCACTTTGCAATTTTCTTCACAGCTTGCGATTTAACTTTGTATATGGTATTTTTGACACATAGATGGATTTTTAAAAATATAATCGGTTCTATCACTCTGCATTTGGTGTGATGCTTACAAATGGTAAATCAATTTAATTTTAGATTCAATGATACAAGAAGCTACACCAGGGAAGAATCATGACATGTTTATTTTGATGGAATCTTGAGCTATGTACACCTGTCGGATTGTGACAGGTGTGTGGATCTGAAGGTGCTTTGGAAGGGGCAAGGGGGAAGGAAGCCTCGCTGAGCAGCGGGGCCTGCTCAGGTCTCCCTCCACATGCAGGGCTTGAAGCCAGCTCCTTGGATTTCCCTGACCCTTCACTACACTTGGACGTTCTGCCCTTTCCTCAGGGAAAACACCAGGTTTGCGCATATGAAAACTGACTTTTCCAAAGAATGCGATCTGTTTGAATAATGTTTCTTCCTCAACTTCAAGAACAGATAACATGAAACTGGAAGTCTGGGAACCCAGCAATAGTTCGGATGTGTTTGACTTTGGGCCTGAGATTCGTTT
This sequence comes from Aplodontia rufa, assembly GCA_004027875.1. NCBI lineage: Eukaryota > Metazoa > Chordata > Mammalia > Rodentia > Aplodontiidae > Aplodontia > Aplodontia rufa. The sequence goes on along the minus strand of PVKS010000877.1, from coordinate 84,102 downwards.
ATTTTCAGTTAAGAGGTAAAACCTAACCATATCATGGGAGCTTCACTTATGACTATTCCAAAATTTACATCTTAAAAACATTTTAAAACAGCACAGTTTAATTCTACATTTAGGGTGACCCCAGAGAATGAAGGAGGTGTCCTTGGGTTATCTCCCTACCTACCGCTACCCTGGAGGTATGGAGGAAGAGATCAGAAAAAAATTGGGTTGAGCCCAGAATCATTTGACACATGCTTGTGGTCCTTGTGGCCCTGGTAAATTTCTGGAATGCTTCTTCTCACCTCTCCTTTATCTAGATGGAGATACTGTCATGATTAAGTGAACAATGTCAGGTGCTGGGCACAGCGGAGGTCCCAGCTAATGTGCGTTGGGGTGCAGCCTTGCCCGTGTGGGGAAGTCTCCTCCTGAACCTGCCCCCTTAGCCCCAGTTCCCATCTATACACTTGGAAGAATGAATGCTGACCTTGTAGGAGTGTCATAAGGAATCAATGAGATCAAGTGCATTTCACACATGTCCCGAATGGATTCCAAGCCCTGATCCCCATTTCCACACATTTCTGTCATTAATCTGTTTCTTCACTCACCCAGACACCAGCCACACTTCCACTCTCCACCCCAACCTCGGCAACCTACCCTCACATACCCAGAAAAACTAACCTCACTTGTTATTTCACTGCTAAGGCAAAAATAATCACATGAGAGCTGTTCCACCTTCCTGACATCCAGACTCCAAGCTCTAGGTGGCTCCCACTCTTTGCCATCCTCCTGTTTACCGTGTACCCACTAGCCAGCTGTCCTCTCTCCTTCACCAGCTGTTTGCTTAGTCTTCATGAGTGGTCTTCTCCCGCTGCCTTGTGCAGGTGGAGACACCTGTACTTTTTCTTGGTGACCAGCATTGTCAATTAGCACATGTCCTGAAGGCTCATCCCCGTGTGGGCACGTGTGAGCTTCCATCGTGTGCATGGCCCCCATTCTGCTTATGCATTCATCCACCCATGAGCTCACTTCCATTCTGCCTTTCGGCTGTTGAGCATCTCGCTGTTATGGGTGTTCAGATAGCTCTTTGACACCATGCTTTCCATTCCTTTTTGCTTCAACTCCAAAGCAGATTTGTAGCCATGGGGCTATTTTGCTTTTAAGGCTGAGGAACATCTTCCTGTTTTCCATGGTAGTTCAACATTTTCCATTCCCACTACAACCAGCAGAACACAACGATTCCAGTCACTCCATACCTGACCAACCCGAACGATCCTGTAAATGACCAGTTAAATCAAGGCACAGACATCAATGTAGTTGTGCACCTATGTCTCTCACCACATGCCTCAGGTCCTGTGAGCCTTGGTCTTCCTGTCACTCACCTTCAGTTCCACTCTCTCCCTGCTCCCCACACTCCGTCACAGTGGTCCTGCTGCAGTCCTCCAACACTGCTACCTCCTGACTCACCTAGCCCACCAGATCACTATCTTCTCTGATTGGCTCTCCTTTCCAAAATCCTCCAGTTGCGCAGGTTTCAGCTCAAAGCTTTCACTTCTTTCTGAAACACTAGCTCTTAGTCTTGCCTTATTTTTTTCCCCAGTGTTTCATTCCCAGTACTTTCCTCATGTCACAGACTTCTTACTGAGTGGCAGATTCTGTGTTGCCTGTCTGCCACACTGAAGTGAAAGCTTCAGAAGTGCAGGAACATTTTCTGTCTGGCAGGCAATAGCTCACCTACCATACACTCTCAATAAACATGTTGTGTAGTGGAAAAACACACAGAAGGAACTTACCTCCACCACATCTCCCTTAAGGAAAGTGATACATGGTAGTCATTTAAATTAAATGGGAATGATGGTAATGAGGATGATAGTGATGGTGGTGATGATGGTGGTGGTGGTGATGAAGGTGGTGATGATGGTGGTGGTGGTGGTGATGGTGGTGGTGATGATGGTGGTGGTGGTGATGATGGTGGTGATGATGGTGGTGGTGATGATGGTGGTGGTGATGATGGTGGTGATGATGGTGGTGGTGGTGATGATGGTGGTGGTAATGATGGTGGTGGTGATGATAGTGGTACTGGTGGTGATGATGTTGATAGTGGTGGCGATGATGAAGGTAGTGGTAATGGCAGTGATGATAATGATGGTGGTTTGAACTCAACTAGGCACTTCCTGCCATTTCTTTGGACAACTAAGAGAGTGCAGTCATAATGGAAAAATGGCCAAGTCTCTACCTCCATTTGGGGCTTGTAGAGGAAATAAAGCCAAGATAACAGAAGGCAGGAGTACATTTCACTGGAGAGATGCATCTCCTATTCAGATAAGAAGTCGAGTAAGCATGGGATCAGAAGTAGATAAGGATTCACTGTCCACTACTGAAGGAATCGTGGCAGTCCCTGAAAGGCAGAAACCAAGGAAGACCCCATTCGTTTCAGCCCCAGCTGCAGCAGGTCCCTGTTGAACTGTTGTTTCACAGGCCAGGACTGATGTCCCCACTGGCTATCCAAGGAAGCCAGTTGAGGCAGTGATTGCCAAAGCACAGGGCTCGTCCAAAGGAGCAGCCCGGTATCCGCATTACCATAATCACTCCAGGTCTTTGCAGGTGCAAGCTGGGCAATTTGATTTTGATTTGATTTCTAATAGCCAGCAAAAATGGTCATAAAACTAAGGAGCTGGAATAGCCTGAGATACCATTGCAAAATTAAGCCGTGTCCTCGACCCAGCCCCTTTTTGTATTCAAAATCAGCTTAACTTCTTGACCAGACAAAAATACACCAAGGTTGTCCAAGAACACATCCAGGAATTAAAAAGAGTGCCACAGAAGTGGAGGGAGGATCAGCTCCCCGTAGCTCATTAGTGAGCAGCCTGAGCCCTGCGGACTGACAGTCCTTGCCACCGCGCCTGCCCTGCCTTCATCCTGTCAAATGTCTCATCTCTAATTTACGTGGAAGAGTTAAGATAGCTCAGGGAAATCACAAAATTTCATAGTTTCACAGGAAATGTGATTTCTAAAAGCAAACTAATTGCCTCTCATTCTGCTTTTCATGTTGGATTCCATAGCCTCCTGAGCCCTCCTGGAAATTTCTCCACTGGCTGCCACTGACCCTCGAATCCAGCAGGAACTCAACTGAGCAAGCCTTTCTTTATGTTCTTGCAATGTGCAAGGCGGGTTCTTGGGGCATCAGGCATTTTGCAGAGAGCACTCCAGCTCTTGGATGACCTTGCACGGTGAAGTTCTGACACTTACAACCCAGGACAGATGTCAGAGCTACAAAACAGTTCACCAGTGTGACCCTGTGCTTCGTTCCGCTCCTCCCCAGATCTCCTAAGGAGTTCCTACACCTGGGGACTGAGGCAGAATTCTGTTCCAATGGTGAAAATTTTCCTAACCAGAAAAAAGTTAAATTTTTAAAAAATCCAATAAAACTGAAATGATTTAAAAATAAAATCAAGAGTTTTTCTTAAATTGGAATTGCAAGCTCATCCCACGCCCTTTTCTGGAGAGTTCCTGTTTGCCTGAAAAATAGAGCAATATAAGAAAAGAAAATAGAAATACAAGGAGTTAGAGATAATGCAGGGGCCTGTCGCTGGTCAGAAATGCTGGAAGTGAGAAAAGGAGAAATTCCAGGGGAAGAGCACATACTGCACTCATGAATTTAGAAATGGAAGCTGCTGAAACGTTCAATGAGTCAGTGAGTAACCACACACACACACTCATACACACTCACACTCACATATGCATACTCATGAACAGTGTTCAATAGTAGTGGAAGACAGTGTAAGTGAAATTTAAATAACAGCTGCAAGTACACAGGTAGGTAGGCAACAGGGAGAAAAGAAGAGACAAAGATTAACCCACAAACAAGAGGGTGAGGGCTATGTGAAATTTTGCTTTTGAAGTGGATGTAGTAGTTTGGAGTTCAACACTCTCACTAAAAAGCACTAAAAATAAGTTGGTGTTGTTTTTAAGAGAGAGAGAGAGAGAATCAATTTTATTTGGATTTTCATGTGACTTTCATTGCTCTGACATTTTGTTGTGAACCTGGTGCTGGGGTTTGAACCCATGTCCTCTCGCATGCCAGGTAAGCACGGTAACTGCTGAGCCACCGCTCCAGCCCTCTGTTTGTTTGTTTTGTTGTTGTTTTAAATGAAACCATTTAAAAGCATCAGAGGAATAGTAAGCATAGAAGTACTGGGGGAGGGGAAATACCCAAGATATAAACTGGAAGAGGTAGGTAGACTTTCTGAAACCACTTTCTTCCTGAGGACTAGACTGCAGGCAGATGCGTAGAATCCAGGCTCGGTCCAGGCAGAGGATGGCTGCTTGGGATGTAGACTGCAGAGATGTTGGGTGTGGAGGGAGAACTGAAGACCAAAGGAGTGGTTCTGATGAGAAGAAAGTGAGAAGCCAGAGAGTCACACACCCAGGTGAAGGTGGCCTTGACAGGACACTGGACCCTCTGACCAGGGGGGAGTGCCAAGTCCTGCAGAATGAGTGCCCAGGAGAGCCCTCCAGGACCCTGCAGCAGGAAAGGCATAACTGGACACAAACAGACCCTGCCCCAGCAAACCAACCGAGACCCCAACTCAATTAAAATGATCAACACCCGCTTTTCAAATCCCAGGAAAACGGTGAATGCTTTGTGGTGGAGAGCTACATCATCTGGAACCCTTTTGAAATCCAGTGTCTGGCACTCAATAAAAATGTGCTAGACATTCCCAGGCACAGAAACCCATGACTGAAAACAGCAGAGGAAACAGTCGGAGCAAATCCACAGGCATTCCTGACGCTAGAGCAACTGTAGATCCGCACACGGAGCAAAATGGCAAAATAAAACTTGAGCAAGTGCTCTCCACGTGGAAAACCCCAAAGAATTATGCATCTCCAAGCAAGCATAAACCCATGCAGACAGTGAAAAGTAAGGGAAGCATTCTCCCATGTTGAGTTAAGTAAGTTTTCTTAGCTATTATGCCAAAAACTAATCCATAAAAGACAAAAATTGACAAACAGGGCTTTGTTAAAATTAAGATTGCCTGAGACTAAGAGAAAATACTTGTAAATCATACATGAGGTCCAGAAAATATATATTAATTATGTATGGACTTTTTTTTTTTGTACCAGGGATTGAATATAGAGGTGCTTAACCACCGAGCCACATCCCCAGCCCTTTTTATTGATTTATTTGTTTTTTACTTGGTGCTTTAATAGAAGGGAACTTTAATAATTTCTTAAAAATAATCAACACATTGTAAAACAGATAACCAAATGCTTTGAGTTGTCACTTCCTGAGACAAGATTAAAGGATTCCCTAAATATAATTGATTATTAGGGAAATGTAAACGTAAAATCACAACAGTCACCATACATACCTACCAAGATCTCTAAAATTAAAATGGCCAGTCACACCAAGTGTTGCTGAGGACATGAGCAGTGAAATTTTTGTACATTGCTGTGAACATGAAATGTCTCTGGAAACCAGCTAAAGGTACCTTAAAAATGTACCTGTTTTTTGACTTGGCCACCCCACACCTAAGGATTTACCCAAGGCAAATGAATGTGCACGTTACCTTAAGAACTTCATGGGGCGTTCCCGGTAGCTTTGCTAATAAGGGTTCAAAAGTGGAAATACCCTACGGCCATCAAAGGTAAGTGCCCAAATTATGGTGCATCCCACAAAACATCCAGAAATAAACCAGAAAGGACAGCTGACAGAGGCAATTAATAATGAATCTCAAATTGAGCATGCTGAATGAAGGAAGTCACACAAAATTATAAGTTTGTATAAATTCTTTAAAAAAAACCCCAAGCAGTGCATATGAAGGACGATTGTCATAAGGAAGAAATCACGAGGTGATGGCTGTGATATATCAACATGTGTGCAGCTACATCAAGTTCTATGCTTTAAACTGTTTTGTTGAGTATATAGTAATAAATCTGAATAACAGTTATTTTTTAAGATTTTTTTAAAGATAGAAAGATTGTGAAAGAGAGAGAGGAGAGAGGTAGAGAGAATCAATTTTTATTGAGTTTTTCACGTGGCTTTCGTTGCTCTGACAGTTAGTTGTGTATGTGGGTGCTGGGATTTGAACCCGTGTACTTGTGCATGCCTGACAAGTGCCGTAATTGCTGAGCCACTGCTCCAGCCCCTAAAAGTTATTTTTTTAATAAAAAGACATGGAATGTATGTTAATCAGCTTTCTGGTTCTTCGACAAACTATCTGTGTAATTAAATTTAAAAAGAAGCAAGGTTTGTTTTGGTTGTGTTTTGGAGGTTTCGGGGCATTGTGGACTGGCCTTGCTACTTCTGGGCTTGTGGTGAGGTAGTGTATCACAGCGGAAACGTGGTAGAGGAGGCCTATGTGCCTCGTGGCAGTGGGAACAGAGGGAAAGAGGAGTCGGGGTGTCCCAACGTCCTTGCAGAGCCACACCCCAGTGACCAGAAGGCCTCCCACTGGGCTCCGTTTGCCAAAGGTCCTCAAATTCACCAGCAGCTGAGGACCTCGCCTGGCACGCATGGGCTTTGGGGACCCATGGCCAAACCAGAGTGGAGCGTGTGAAAGTCATGACCGAGGCTCATTCTCCTGGGCATATGTAGAACACACCTGTAGTCTCTTCTCCCCAAGTTTCAAGATGTAGTATGCGTCACTCACTGTGTCGTCACTCCTGGTGAACTTAATATGACGAATTTGTCCATTTTACACTTGAAAGCTCAGCCTCCAGCGTCTCTCCTCTGAAATTCTGTGCTTTCTTCTGCTGCGGTGCCCTCCTGTTCACCGCCCTGTTCCTGGTTCACATCCATCCCTTTCACTTCCGCTCCTTCACAGTCCCTTCCACCGCTTGCTTGGCACTGGAATCTGCTCTTAATGTCCCATCATCCACAGCTCCTTCTGCTCACGCTGTGGACAGTGTCTCCCCTTCCAAAGCACCAGCTCTGCCCACCTCTTCGTGGCGTCTCCTCCTGGGCGGCCCTTCCTGCCAGCCGTCCCCTTACTGAAGCCTTTTCCTGCCGCTCTCCTCCTTGATGATCCAGCCTCAGGCTCCTAAGGGTCGTGATGGTAACCCTCGAATACTCCCAGCAGCCCAGAGCTCAGCGCCCTGTGGCACCTGAGTGGCAATTCTCTCCCTGCTGGCAATTCTCACCTGGACGTATCAAAGGCACGCAGGACTCAGCACGTCCAACACAGAGCACACAATCTGTCATCCCAGCTGCTCCTCCTCCTGCAGTCTCCCTTTCTCTCTTAGCGCCCCACTGGATCTGCCTGGTGCCTGAGTCAGGAACTGTGGGCTTCCCAGTTGCCAATCTGTACCTCAGACCAACTACAAGGCCATCAGTCAGGGTCCCACCTCCATACCAGTCATGCTCCTGTTGCTCTGAATCGCTTCCTCTCCTTTCTGGAGAAAAGAAAGCAAGCTGTGCTTCCTCCTGATCCCAGCCTCACGCCCCTGTGCTCTGTCCCCGTCCCTCTTCCTCCAGGAGAGCCCTGTGCCACTCTTCTGTCACTCTGCTTTCCCCCTCTCCCACCCTGCTCTGCCTCCCCAGCTGCCCAGAGGGGGCCAGGCGGTTATTTGTGACCACCCCGTTTAAGCTGGCCCTACTCTTCTTTCAGTGTCTCCAGGTGCTCGCCTCCTGTGCTCCCTCTGGGGACACACCAAAGTCTCCTCCATAGTCACTGGGATACAGGTCCCCAGGTGTTCAAGAACCTTTCCCAGCCCTCAGGCTCCACTGCTTTAGTTACCGACACCCATACCCTTCTTGGTCTTCAAATGGATCATGCCGCGTGTTTCTCATCTGACGCTCTGCTCCGCTACTGCTTCTCTTCTGGGGCCTCCTGGGGCCTCCTGTCCTAACCCACGCCTTCCCCTGAGGTTGGCTTCTCCACCCCAGGCCAGATGCTGTCTGCTCTCATCAGCAGCACTCACTCTCATACCTGGCCACTCCCCAGCCCCACTGCACCTGCCGACTCCGTTCTCATAATCAGGTGCGTAGAAGAAACTACTGCTCAGCCTGATAATAAATGAGGATGTATTTAGTGAGCTGTTTAGAACCAGTTAAGATTTATGAAAAGAAGACACCTTCATTGCTGAAATTTTGTAAATTAAGCAAAAGTTTATTGCTCATAGTCCTACCAGAGGGGAAAAATACCCCAACTTTTTGAAGATCATTATATTTAACATTTATTGAGTATTAATTACCAGCTAGAAAGAACTTTGAAAGCTTACACACATGTATATGATAGTTTATATTTGTGTAGCCCATCTGTAGCATGTGTTTCTCTTTAATTATATATTATAAGCATCTATGTTTATGAGAGCAGAATCATCTATGACATAATTCATATCTCTAGTTAACCCCACAGATATGATTTATTATGTAATAGTGTTGCAGCATTTCTGTTAGTCACTATTTAAAATTGAAATAATAAGCACATCCACCATTTAAAATAAACATACTGCCTTTTGATTGTATTTATGAAGAACTCCTGAAAATTGATTAAGAACCATTTTAAATGTGTTTACACGTGTTAAAAATTATACGTGGATTTTGTCCAGTTGCTCCCTAGAGGAACTGCCCCGATTACACTTTTGTACAAGTTTAAGAAAACGTCTACCTCTACATTATTTTTTTTTACTTTTATAACTTTGCATTGAATCTCAAAAGGAAATCTGATAATTGCCCACTTTGCCCCTTGTCGACCAAATTAAAAACAGAACTATTCAAGTCCAAGACAGAGATCAGGATACAAGCAAATTGTGATTCTTAAGTTTTCCACATTCTGACTCAGAAATTCTGCGGATCCTTTACTGTGCTTTACTAATATTTGTGTTTGGACAACATACAAAGACAAAAACTCAAGCTGCACTTAACTTACGGATTTTCAGCATATTCAGTGATATAAGTCAAACACCAGATGGGGACGAGGTCTTTGTATGAAATCATCAAGTTTGCAAGAGAAGAATTTGTGTTTCTGAGCCAGTTCAGCCCCTTTAATCACCAGCCAGGAGCCTCACAATGCACAGCACTCCCATCCCAGGGATCCCAGGGCACGTAATTCCCAGGGAAGTCCTGCTCAGCCACCTGTCCAGGGGCGACACAGGGCACACCCCTTTCAAGAAGGGAGTTCACTCAGACCTGCTTCTCCCCACCAACACATGAGCAGGGAGCAGCAGCCTAACAAAGGACACAGTGGAATCAGCTGCACAGTTCTCAGAATCAAGTGCAAAGTAAAAATGCACTGTTAAAAAGCATTGAGTAGGGGCTGGAATGGCGGCTCAGCCTGGCACGTGTGAGGACATGGGTTCGAATCCACACACACAGCTAAGTGTTGGAGCAATGAAAACCAGATGAAAAAAGTAAATAAAATTGATTCTTAAACAAACAAACAAAGAGAGCATTGAGAATTCCGGAACGGTAGCAGTGCATGGAGACCAAGCACAAGGCCTGTGCAGTTGTTCGTACCCACGCAGTAATTCCTGTGCTGAGCAATCAGGGACTCCAGGGGATCCCACCCTTCCAGGAACTTCATAGACATGGTACGTATTCTCTAATTACAAGCAGGAATTAGATGAGTTGTAAGTCTGACTTCCCGAAGCAAGTCGTTATCTGGAATCATTGCACAGTTCCGTCATGTTGAACACAAAGAAGGTTCCCTCCTTTCCAAAAACCACATCACAAGCTCAAAGACAGACACACAGCACAATCGCTTTTCAGTATTAATTTTGCAAATTCCTGTGTTTGGTGGGAGAAATTCCCACTGAGAAATGTACTATACTTTTCATTTTCTCTGGACTATTTTGAGAAGGAGTGATGTCATATCTTTCTTTTTAGAGAGGAATTTTCAAGTGAAGCCAAGTAGCTGGAGTTTATTTATGGGATATATTTTTACTTCATAATGAAATTACTTAATAGGTGTAGAGTTATTCAGATCATCTACTGTGTGTGTTGGCAAGGTACACGCATACAGCTCACAGCACTACAGAAATTTGCCAGTTCTGATTAATTCTCAGATTCATTGACAGAATTATTATTCATAATGCACTCTGATTGTGGTTTTAATGTTTGTGAGATCTGCAGTAATTTCCCTTCTTTCCTAATACTGGCAATTATTCTGTCTCATCTCTTTATCAGCTAATTAATAAATGCATCAAACTTACGAATTCTTTTCAAGTAAGTGACTTTGTTCTCAAGTTCAAGGAATCACTTATTTTCTATTCGTTGGTTTAAGCAGCTGGAAGCAACTCCTCTGGAGCTGGCTGTGTAACAGAACAAGAGCTCACGTAATGCTGCTTCACTTTCTTAAGGACCAGAGCTCCTGGTCTTCTCACTGCCATGACACTGCTGACCCTAAGGTTTCTGTTCTCAGACTGTGAGTCAGCAAAAGAGGCCAAAACCCCACACTCTGCAGTAAGGCTCTCATCCAGTTTCCCAGCTCAACAGCCCCAAGGTCAATGTGCAATGGCTTAGAGCACAGGGGACATACTCAAGAGCAACCCACATGTTAGGCCATAAAATAAATCTCTGTACAACTAAAAACATTAAAATGGTGAATAAAGATAGAAATCGATAGTAGGAACAAAATTTGAAAATTCACAAATTTGTGGCAATGAAACAGCATACTGCTAAATAATCAAGAAGTAAAAGCAGAAATCACAAATGAAACTAGAAATTTCCAAATGATAATTAAGATGACATATCCTAAAATTTATGGGATATATTTAAAGAAGTCCCTAAAGAAAAATTCATAGCTGTAAAAACCTACGTTACAAAGGAAGAAAAATCTCAAATAACAATTTAGCTTGGTACTGCAAGGAACTAGAAAAGAAAGAGCAAATAAACTCACCTTTAGCATAAGGAAGGAAAAAATAAGAATTAAAGCAGAACAAAATGAAATGGAGAATGGAAGAGCAATGGAGAAAATCAATAAAACCAAAAGCTAGATCCTTAAAATTAAAACAAAACAGGAAACTATCTTGTTTGACACATAGAAGAGGATCTGAAGATAGCTGAAATCGAAAAAGGAAAATGGAGATATTACTACCAATCTTACAGGAAAAATAGTGATTATAAGAGGATACAGTAAAAAATTGTGCATCAACAAATTTGATAACTTACATAAAATTCACAAATTCAAAGAAATTTACAAATAACCTAAACTTACTCAAAAAGTAACTTTCAAAAATCTCAGATTTATAACAAGTAAACAGTAATCAAAAAAATACCAACAAGGAAATTACAGAACCAGGTGGATGAGATTTTGTGTGTGTGTGCGTTTTGTTTTTGTGTTTGTGCTGGGAGTTACATGGTGCTTTGTGCACGCTAAGCTTGAGCTTTACTGCTAAGTTACATCCCCAGCCAAATGTGAGACTGGGGATTAGACCGAGGTACTTTTAAATGAATTTGTTGTTAAATAAATTCTTTCAGATATTTAATGAAGAATTAACACCAACTCAAACTCTCCCAAAATATGGAAGAGTGAATATTTTTGTGTTAGTCTGGTTTTCATCTCTGTGACCAAAGTACCTGGCAAGAACAGCTTAGAACAGGAAAAGTTTATTTTGGCCCATGGTTTCAGAGGGTTAGCCTATGGTCAGCCAACTCCTTTGCTCTCGACCAAGTTACGCAGAGCATTATAGTTGAAGAAGATCATGGTGGAGGAGCTGCTGCTTGCACAGCAGCCAAGAAACAGAGTGGGTAGGCAGTGGGGCTGCAGGGAGGATGTATCCCTCCAGAGCATAGCCCCAGTGACGCACCTCCTCCAGCCACACCCTACCTGCCACCCAGTTACCATTCAAACTAGGATGGTCTGATTCGTCTACAGCTCTCATAGTCTCAGCTCTCATAGTCTGAACATCAACACTGAAACTTTTGTGGAACCCTCATATTCAAACAAAAACAACTTCCAGCCTCACTCTATGAGGTCAGGTTTCCCTGACACTAAGGAGAAGACCTCACAAAAAGAGCTGGGAGTGGAGGTCAAAGGTAATGTGCTTGCTTGGCATGCATGAGGCTCTGGATTTCATCACCAGAAATGCAGAAAAATATCAAAGTTACTACTATTATTTATGATCATAGATACAAAAATTCTCAGCAAAGTACAAACAAACTGAATTAATGACTTATTAAAATGATCACCATGTGGGTTCTATCTCAAGAATGTAGAAGTAGTTATGTTAGTCAGCTTTGTGTTTTTGTAACAAAAGCCACCCAACATGTACAACATTGAAGAGGAACAGTTTTTCTTGGCTTGTAGTTTCAGAGGTCTCAGCCCCTGGTGAGCTGGGTTCATTTCTTTGGACCTGAACTGAGGATGAACACCAAGGTGGAAGGGCAGGATAACTGAAAGTTTCTCAGCTCATGGCAGTCAGGAAGCAGGGTGAGAGAGAGGTAGAGGCTGAGGAGTGACTTGCATTCTCCAACTGGGTTCTACCTCCCAGTAGTGAATCAGCCATCAGTGGATTTATCTGCTGATGATGTAGAGCACTTGTGATCCAATGAATTCCCATTATCCCCTTCTCTGAACATTTCTGCACTGGCAACCCATGAAACTTGGTAGGAAATTTCAGATTCAAAACATAGCAGAAGTTCCATGTAAGAAAATATATCAGGGCAATACCTTACATTATTAGAACAAAAAGAGGGGTAAATAAGATAATCTTGATAAATACAGAAAAGTCATTTGAAAAAATCTAATACTCTTTCATGATAAAAAAACATTCAGAAATATGGGAATACAGAGATACTTCTCAATATGATAAAAGACATTTATGGAAAATGCACAAATGACATTCTCAATAGTAAAAGATTGAAAAGTGCCAAGGATGTGGGGGCTTTCACCACTGGTATTTGAAATAGAAGTGGAAAATTTAAGCCAAAGCAATTAGACAAGAAATATAAATACAAGGATTCAAATTAAAACAGACGTTAGCAGAGTACATGATCCTACTTTTTTTTTAGAAAATTGTAAAGAACATACAGAAAACAAACTATAGTTAATAAATTTATACAGAAAAATTGCAAGGTAAAAAATAAATCTATAGACATTACTGTATTTCTGTACACTAGCAAAGAACAACTTGATAAAGAAGTTAAGTAAACAATTGCACTTATAGTAGCAGAAAGATGAAAACATTGTACATTGCAGACTACAAAAAAATGTATTGTTGAAAGAACCAAAGATTTAAATCCATGTTCATGGTTTCAAAGACTTAATATTATTAAAATTTCAGTACTTAATGAAGTGATCCATCTAACATTCAACACAACCTCTAAAAAAATTCAGTCTGTTTTGAAGAAATAAGAAGCCCAGTTATCAAATTCATATGGATCTCAAGAGTCCAAAAAAAGCCAATTTTCAAACAGAAAAAGAGTACTCACATTTCATGATTTAGAACTTACTACAAAACTACAGTAATGAAAACAATTCGGTAGAGGCCTAAGAATTAACACATAGATGGAATGAAATTGAAAGTCTGTCCATACACTTACAGCCAAGGGTGTCAGATATACTCCACAGGGAGATAGGGGCCTTTTCAGCAAATAGTACCAGATCAACTGGAATTCCACATGCGAAGAGTGAAGTTGGAATCTCTCATCACAGAAGATATAAAATTAAGCCAAAATAGATCAGTAATCTAAAAATAAAAGCTAGAACCATAAAACCTTTAGAAGAAAATGTAAAATTGAATCTTCATAAGCTTGGACTTGGCAATGAATTCTTCGACATAACAGCAAAAGTGTGAGCAGCAGCAACAACAACCAAAAGTGTAGCTTGAACTTCACGAAAATTAAAACCTTTAGTGCACTGGACAATACTGTTATTAAGAAAGTTAAAATCCAGGAAAAGACACCAGGAAAACTTACATACGTATTACTAAATGAAAAGAACTCAGTCTGGAAAAGCTATAAACTGTGATTCCAACTCCAGGACATTCTGAAAAAGGTGAAGCGAGAGGCAGTTAAGTCGATTGTCGGGGCTGGAGCGGCAGCTCAGCTGGAGCGGCGGCTCAGCGGTTATGCACTTGCCTGGTATGCGTGAGAACAAGGGTTTGAACCCAGCACGTGGTACACATCGAAGTGTGAGAGCAACGAAAGCCACATGAAAAACTAAATAAAATTGATTCTCTCTCTTTCTCTCTCTCTCTCACTGTCCCTCTCTCTTTAAAAAAAGAAGTCAGTTGTCATCAAGGTTGAGAGAAGAATCAGGACAGGTGGAATGCAGCATGTTTTTAGTGCATGTTCCTATTCTCTATGATATTTAATAATGTAAACATCATATGGCTTTTGGAAAACATGTAAAATAAACAACAGGGACCCTAATGTTAAGTATGGACTTTAGCAGATAATACTAATGCATTGAAATGGATTCCCATCAAGTGTAAGGGACATAACACACCAATACAAAATGCTAATAATGACAGGGGAAATCTTGGGAGGGGCTCTCTGTGTCATTCAAGCTCATTTGTTCTCTAAAACTAAAGCTACTTTATGAAATATGTCTATTAATAAAAACAAACAATAAAAACAGTGAGTAATCTGAGTAACGATTAACCTGCTAATGGTGATTTGTTCTTTGGAATTTCTAAAGTGACACTTTGTGCTCTGTACACTGAGCACGTGGGCTTCCGTCACTACCTCTATTTGTTAGTGAAGTGTAGTAAGTTGATCTCATCTTTCTTAACATGCTTATGAGTTCCCTGTGCCTTTTTCCTTCTTCAAAGTACCCCACTACTGGGGCTGGAGCAGTGGCTCAGCAGTTGGAGCACTTGCCTGGCATGTGTGAAGACTGGTGTTCAAACTCCAGCACCACACACGCAACTAATTGTCAGAGAAACAAAGGCCAGATGAAAATTTAGATAAAGTTGATCCTCTGTTCCTCTCTCTCTCTCTCCTAGAAAAAAAAAAAGTACAACACTACTACAAGTGCTAAGAATGTCAAAATAAGACAAAAACCACTAAACACAGAGCCAATCAAGTTAAGAATGCTCTTCATCCAAAGTATGTACACAATTCTGTTTTTGGATTCGATCATAGTATTGACTGTTACATTGCAAATGCCTTACTATAAAAGTGATTTTGATCAAATTCTTCTTTTTTTCTGATGTGGTGCCTTGATTCCTGGTTGTATCCATTCTTTCCACTTAAATGATCCAAAAATTCTGCTTCTGATTATACAATGTAATTGTAACCCAGAAAGTTATTTTGTCAATAGGAGATTTTTACTTCAATAAAAATTTATATATTTTCCAGTAAAATTCATCCTAATAGAAAAGTTATGTTGCTCTGTGTAATAATGTTGACTTGTAGGACTGGGGATAAAGTTATGGAATAATGGTTCTTTTTGTGAACAGATTACTTACAATTGTTTAAACATTTTTTCATATAAAAATGTTCCATATTTTAGCTAAACCTTCTTTAATAAAACCACCTCCTTCTGTAACAAGTTAACTGTTACCAAGTACAAGCACGCATATATCTGCAACAGAAGATGTTCATGAATTTCTTGTATGATTCACTCATACAAAAAAAGAGAGCATCTATAATCTTTCTCTTATAATTCCCCATGAATCTCCAAAGAATTCCCAGTAAATTAAAAAAATATTTTTTGAGTATCTATGTAATTCAGCATTATTCTGAGCACTGGAAACAGAAGAGACCTCAAGTCATCATGTCACTCTCAGAGCATATGCTCAATTGGAGGGAGTTGGACAAAATGCATACTAAGTACCAGAAGAGAAGACAGCAAAGGCTACCAGTAAAACACAGCACATTTGTGGGATAAAGGGCAACTGAGGGTAAGGCGACAGGTAGAGAATGCAGTGATGAGATCAAAGTTTGGGAACTGTCTTACTTACTAATAAATGTGTTAGCTTCCTGAGATTTGAAGAATTGAGAATAGGCACAGATTCCAAAGGTACATAAGAAGACAGTTTGCTATTCACAACAGCAATACCAAAGGATCTACACTTCTAAGACAGTTCTCCAAGGTAGAATTCTCAAGGGAGATGCAAATAAGGGCGGATAACATCTGAGTAAGCAGTGGGTTGCATCTTGGGAAAAAAACTCGGAGCTTGGAAGGCCTATCTCCTTTATAATAGACAGTAAGCATGCCTGACCTTACAATCTTAGTTCTGTCTTCCAAGTGTTCAGCAATCTGTCATCCCTATAACAACGTGCAATCAGTTCCTTGTTTATAGGATGTGTACAAATGGAAAAGACCCATGGAAAATCGACTGGCAATAGCACCCACCCCTCACTTCTAACCAGTCTCAAATTTTGTTCAGTTTTTTCATGCGTGTGCCAGTCTACCAGCCAGTCACCCTGATTGACTTAACTTCCAGAGTCTTCGACCAAAAGCATTCAATTTATTTTGTAGCATATTTTAAGTCTACTCTCAATAGAAATATAAGCATCAAAACAAAGCCAACCTATTATTTTCAGCTCAAACATGCTTTGTAAATCTAACTAGACAAAATTCTATAACCTGTCAATTTCTACTTTAAAAACTAAGAAGTTTCTGCACTGACCTTAATACTTTGGGTATTATTTTAGGTAGAGAAGAATACATTAGCAATTACACGGATTCTGCCACGGTCTGTAAGGAAGAAGGCCGTGGAAATCCTATCACTGTCCTTGTTAGTGAGACAAGCCTGACTTCAAAGTCTTCCAAAGCTGAAGTGGTATCAGTGGCCACTTTAACCAAAGCAAGGAGCACATTTGCACCACGCTCTCTGGCTGGATGACGCTATCCCGGAGCGACTGCCCGCAGGGTGCACACAATCAGTCATTATCCCACTGGAAGTTTTCCACTTGCACTCTCCTGCGGGATACCAAATATTGCAGGGTTTCCTTAAATACGTGAAGGTCTACTGAGACCATTTTAAGTCACCATCTTTCCATGAAGGAAACAAGTTAATACCTGGCTCCTGCAAAAGTACAGCCCTAGAGTTTAATGGTGCCCTGGAAAGAAATTATCGTTTAAAAGTGTTGGGACCTTGTAATGATACCTGCATTAGGCAGAGGTAGTTAATGACACAATTCCAAAATGAACTTCCCATCAGCTCTTAGGCCTTAGTCTGCACTGTTCAGCTGATATAGTCTAGCTTAACAACTGATTTTGGAACAAAAATAATGCAAGTCAGTCTAACATATCCTGTTTTCCCATACCATGTATTTGCTCTTGCCTAGATTGAGCAATGCTCAGGGAACCCAGTGGGGAAATAGTCAGAGCTGTTTACGGATGCTTTGTTTGGAACGTACTAGGGCTAGGGCAACCCTTAGCTGATTCTTATGTAGTTCCCAAAGTTAAGGAGAATGGCAACCGAATCACAGCAGAGGTATTTCTACTTCAGGCACAGAAAACTGTTGAGAAAGCTGCAGGAAGGCATTTAACCACTGGAGCAAATTTCCAAGGGTGCTTATGAAAGGTCCAGGGATTTGAGATATTTCTACCTAATGCTCTAGGGCTATTATTTTCACTCCACCATGCAAAATCTGTACATCCTATTCTAGTAGCTAAAACCTTTCAGGGAATCTTAACAGAGAGCAAGCCTTTATTATAGTCAAATACGTGATGGGTGGGGAATAAAGCTTTCCCCAAATGGATAGCCGTTACATTTACATTTACGTCTGCAGCCAGCTGTGTTCTTCAGTAGACCACTTATATGTAACAAGAAGAGTATGTGGAGCTAGCATGCTTCCTCTTACGGAGGGTTATGTTGGTATCCACATCCCATTCTTGTAAAACACTCTCAATATTGGGCATGATTTGAAACTTTCATTCTACTTGTAAGCTTAGCTATTAGCTAGCCATAGTTTCACTGATGCTATAAGAAAACACAAAACTGGGTCAGAGGGGAAGAGTAAATTTTATGCAATAGCAGTACCGTAGTGTCAAAATTTGGGGTCAGTAACTGAAGCCCCAGTTCTCGTAGGGCAATGCAAAGAGGGATGGATGGCACCTGCCAACCCAGTGGCTTACATTTCAGAAAAGTGAATCTGAGCTTATGGAACCTGAAGATTTTATAGTGGGCAGTAATCATGCCTGTCCTTTTCCTTCAGAGACAGATAACATCCCTGTTCTTGAAGGATGTCTGCTGTACGAGTGCCCTTAAAATGATGGACTGAAATAGGAGAGTCTGTGCATTTCCCACAAAATAGGCAGAAGCGCAAAATATCCATGGAACATTGTCTCCCACAAAACATTTCCTTCAGAAAACACAGCAAGCCCAAACACCTGAAAACTAAAAGATAATGGGGTGGGGGGACATGGAAGGTTTCCAAGGATGAGAAGAAACTGATTTTTCTAAACTAACAGGCAGTGGGAGCGAATGAGGCAGAGGCCACGTCTTTGAACATCTCCTAAGCCCTGCAGTGGATCATGAAGACAACAGAAACCTAAAGTTCTGATTTTCATTTTTTAAGGTATAGAAACTAAAAAAATATTTTCCCTGTCAGGCAAAATGTCATTAATTTAACTGCAGGTCACATTCATGTTTCACCTATTCTGCTCAATCAAAGCTGGGGTGTTCTTTCTCCCTGTTATGGTGACATGAAAAATGGTAGAGCAAATATTGCAACCAAAGTAGACATCCAGGAACTGAGTGCAATGACACGTGGGTGAAATCACCTGCTTTTAACTTCAGAAGATTAATAGGTGAGACACAGGATTCCAGTACCTCAAAGAAAGGGGCAGGGAGGGAAAACGTCTACCCCAGAGCCCTGACTGAAAATGCTGGTTGTGCTGAGGTTAAATGATCTGTTCCCCAACTTAATTATGGAGACAAATGAAACAGAAGGGTAATCATTGTTTTTGTTGGCACTTTTAAAAACAATACTTTCTATAGTAAACTTTTGGGGCAATAATTTATGATGCAATATAACCCTGCATGAATTACATTGCCACTGAAGAGATTTCAAGCATATTTTTTGACTTTCTGGTTGTTTTCTGCTTCTCTACATAAAAAAATTAATGCACATGCATATATGAGATGTAAGGTGCAAAATGCTGTAGGTACCGACATCTCCAGATAGGAAAACTGGTCTTATCCCAATGTGGCTACGTGCCTACAATGCCTAGGCAGTCCCAATGTGGCTACATCCCTACAATGCCTATGCAGTCCCAACCATAACAAAGACTTAGAAGGGCCACCAACCTTTACAGCAGAAGTGAACGCTATTTTTGTACTGCAAAAGCCTTGGTTCTATGTTTATTTGTAAAATTCTGGCAGCTATTTTGAGATGTTTCTGAGTTGCAATGAGAAACATTATGTCCATGAATTTGAAAAAAGAGGGAAAAATTAAAAATAAAAATGATTTTAGCGTATGGATTTTTTTTTACATTTTAAATTCATTATCAACAGATTTTGATATTCTTGTGTGGGTTTTGTGTAGGGGGATGTGTCTCTTCTATCTGGCTGTTTTGGGAAGATGCTTGAGGGGGAAAATAAAGATCTTTTAAAAAGATTCTGTGTTCTAGTTTTCCAAAGAAAGTACTTTTTTAAACTTGTAAAAAAGTTTGTGTCTGCAAAGATGACAGCTTCATGCTGGCAGAAGAGAAGTGGGACAAGAGGCCAGAGGGACTCCTGGGTTAACGGGGCACCAAGATCAGGAGCAAGGAGTCGTAACAGGGCACATTCTTATCTTGATCTGAACTCACGTGGCCACTATGGGTGGCTTTGAGCAGACCACTCGTCCTTTCCAAACCCCTATCAGGCATTTGGGTGAGAACTCAGGGATTGTTAATGGTTTTGTAGTTTTTAAAAATAAGTGAGTTTCTTCTATGAAGCATCAAAATATCTAAGTTAGAGAATACCTAAACTCAATCTTATTTAAAATGTGTTGGTCATAGTGATTATAGTATCAGCTATTATTTACTGACCATGTACTGCTTAATCTGAACACAGTTCCACTCATCAACTTCATGTTACCCCACGTTGGGGTACTAGGGAAGGCACACAGCCATACTTTTCACATGAGGAACTAGATGGAAATGCTCTTTCCGAGTGAGGGAGATAAAATTTGTAATCAGTTCTGCCTGGATCCAAAATCCCTGCTTGTTTTGTTGTATTTTTTTCATGTATCTTTGTTCTTTTATTTAGCTCTGCCCCAAATTCTTGAAAGTAAAATAAAAAGCAAATTGAAGAAATAATTCTAGTGAAGTCCTGTGCTATGATTTTTTTTAGAGTCCCTAGTATTCATAAATACATTAAGTGGCATATCTGATATCATCACTGGGTGAGATATTGTAAGAAACAAAGAAGGCAAAAATTTTTTTTTCTACTTTGTATATTTGGGTAAAGAGATTTCTAGTTTCTAAGCAAAATAACATAGTACAATTTATAAGATGAATGGTTTATGAAGATTTACAAACGCAATAGAAAAATGAACAGCAAAGTCCAATTTCTGCTTTGGGATCTTTTCCTAGTAAGGAGTTTAAAGTCTTTGGGACTTCATAGCTAAGTTGAATTGTCATCAAGCTCTTTCGGAAACTCACAAGATGGGGGCTGGAACCCTGGCTCAGTGGTTATGGTACTTGCCTGGCATGCGCAAGGACGTGAGTTTGCACCATGTACACATCAAAGTGTTGGAGTGACAAAGGCTACAAGAGAAACTAAATAAAAATGATTTTCTATTTCTCTCTCTGTCCCTCTCTCTTTAATAAAAAAAGAAACTCACAAGATGCACAGAAGCATGTATTACTATAGTGCAATGCTTTGTTAATGCTTTTGTTAGTGCATTTCAGTGGTGCATAATAGTTGTGTTCATTTTGACATAATAATTCATGCGTGGGGCTTAATTTTCTCCAATTCAGTCCCTGCTGTCTCCTCTTTCCCTCCTTTTTTCCTCCCCTTCTCCCTCCCCATTTTCCCCTTATGATTCTCTACTGGTCTTCCTTCTATTCTTTTATGTTTATTTTTAACTGGTGCTTTATAGATAGATATAATAAAAGTAGAATTCACTGTGACATATTTGTACATGCACATAGAGCAATTTTAACATATTCATTCAACATTTCCACCCTTTCCCATCTCTCCTTCCTGTACCTCAACCTCCTTCTTCTATTCCACTGGCCTTCCTTCTGTTCTTATGACATCCAGTCTACCTCCATCTTTTCCCTCATTTTGTTCTATCTGACACATGTAAGAGAAAACATTTGATCTTTGACTTTCTGAGTCTGGCTTATTTCACTTAGCGTGATATTCTCCAGTTTTATCTATTTACGAGCAAATGTCACAATTTCATTCTTTATGGCTGATTAAAATGGCATGGTGTATATATACCACATTTTCTTTATCCATTCATCTGTTGACTGGCCCCTTGGTTGGTTCCATAACTTGGCTATTGTGAATTTCACTGCTATAAACATTAATGCATCTATGTCACAATAGTATGCTGATTTTAGTTTTTAGGATAAATACCAAAGAGTGGGATAGCTGGGTTTGTTAAGAAATATCCATACTGGGAAAGCAAGGTTTTAAGTACAAATTTATTGCTAAGGTAGAACACTGTACTTGTGCTACATCTAGTAACTGGTTAATTGCAAAGTGAATTCTGCTTGATAAGATCTTTATCAAAGTACTTATTTTTAAAAAAATCACATTGATCTGTGATTTTTTTCAGTACTCCCAAGAAAGAATTTGAATCTAATTCCATTTCTTAATATATATCTGAGTCCTTGTGAGCTATTAAAAATCAGGGATGACATATGATGTACATTCATTTCATATCTACTGGACAATTGCTTTAACTTGATTAATTTTAACTAGTGGGAACTGTGAGCTTTAACTCAACAATATACCTGCTGCCAACTATTCTGGAATCTCTGAGAAAATGGCAGCCCTGTAACAAATGCTTCCTATACAATGTGAGAATTTGTTACATGTTATGCAAAGAGAAGTGTGTGATTAAAGAAAACTAGAGTTTACATCTCATTTGAAACTCTTAACAATTCTTTGAGGTAGACTGATCTCCCCGTCCTCCACATTTATTTTATGTGTAGCAGGAGGATTTGGGGCTCAAGAGTCCTTCGGCCAAGTTCACAGAGCTGGGAAGCGTAGGGTTGAAACATCAACAGCAGCTGGCAGATTCTGGGGTGAGCACCAGTTTCCCACACCTGCTGCAGGAGCCTTGGATCCCCCCAGTGCTGTGCATGGGTGAGCTGTCAGCCCATACACAGGTCGTGTTGTAGGACGGTTGATCTTAAGATGAGGCCAGTGATCTGGGCAGTCTGGCCTAATCACCCGAGCTCACCTCAGGAAGACAGTTTCTGGCTGGTGGCAGAAAAGGAAGTCAGACTCAAAGCACAGTAAAGTTCTCATGTTTCCCCGCTGGCTTGAAGATGGAGAAGACCCAAATGGCAAGGAAAGTGAGCGACGTCAAAGAGCGGGGTACATCCTCTAGTAGCCAGTCAGCAAGGAAGCAGGGGCCCCAGTCTGACATCTACAAGAAACTGAATTTTGCTAACAAGAATGAACTTACAAGATGAATTTCCCCCAAAGACTCCAGATAGGCCCTCAGAACATCAGTACCTTGATACCTGACCACCTGACCTTACCTTGCTTGATTTCTGGCCTACAGAACTAGCCTAACAAATAGGTGCTTTTTTAAGACACTAAGACTGTGAAAACTTGTTATGCAGATAGAGAAAAATTAATATAGCATGCCTGTATCTTTGAACTCTACAGAATAATAGATTTAGCCCTTGTTCAATGTGTACACAGGCCCAGGCCTGGGTCTGAGCACTTTTCATATTATCTTGATTTAAAATCTTTTTTCCAGCAGTCTTGTGAGGTCAGCGTTACTCTCTCCATTTTACAGGCAGGGGACTGAGAATCATGTGTACACGCATGCCCAAGATCTGGGGATGGCTGGTGTCTAAGCCAGTGTGCTTGGATCTTCATCTCTGCCTCTTCGTTCTTCCAGCTGTCACTCTCAGTGTCCTCAGTTGCACTGGGTGAGTACTTGGTGTGGAATGTTCAGGCCTTGCAGAGATGAAAGACATAAATAGGCATATCCACATACATTTGCAAGAATGGCACGGCTAAAATAAGTCTAGTATTAAAAACAAGAGCACATTTCGTATGAACTGGTTTTTTTCTTTTTTTCTATTAACCTTGATACTGAAATGACTTCCTTACCAGTGGCAGACACGTAGCACATGTTGAAATGAGCGTCATCATGCAGCTGAGAGGAGAGGAGCTCAGAAGCTTACCCTTGGTGAGGAATTCCTGGCTCTTGAGAGCATCCATCACAACCTTGAGCCTTATTAGAGGCCACCTTCCATGACAAAGCCACACAGGGAAGTCTGGGTCTGCACCTCCTGTAGTTGACATTTGGTTTGAAAAGGGATTGCTCTGAGTTTCTCCAGGCAACGTAGTGCCCTAGGAGGGGGGCATCATGGGAGGGGGGAGCCCTCATCAACACTGATGTCATCTGAGCTGTCTGAGTCATCTGACCACTCTTCTCAAGGAGACTGGTGGGCAGGGGAATGTGCCCCTAGAGCAGGGCCACACTTAACTATGCTTAGGCTGAGAATTCCACTTCGTCTCGGGTCAGAGCTGCAGGGAGCCAGGGAACCGGTGCAGCTCAGGCCTGACTTGCCGAAGGCAGCAGTCTTGCTCGCACTGTAACCAGGTCGCAGTCCTGTGGCTTGATGGAGTGCTGTGCTTGGAGTGTTTGGAAGTTGTAGAAAATAAGGCAAGACATTGGCTTCTCAGAAAGACCAGGAGCACCCCTGGGAAGCCAAGGAGTGGTCCTTAGGCCTGCACCTCCCAGCTGGCAGGCTGAAGACATCAGGAGGGGACCAGGCTTTGTGATGGAGGAACCCCAGTCCCCCTCAACGACGGGAACAAGCAGATGCACTCATGGATGTGAGGAGGAATGGGCTAATGCAGGTTGCCCCTGGAGGGGTGTGGGTGCACTTTGGAGCTGAGGATGTCACAGCAGACATACTATGCTGAGAGGAGAGCACAGAGCAGATGCAAAAAATCTGGAGGGGGCTGGAGAGGTGGTTCGGTGGTTACAGCACTTGCCTTGCATGTGCAAGTACTTGAGTACCAATCCCAGCACCACGTACACAACAAAGTGTCAGAGCAATGAAGGCCACATGAAAAACTAAATAAAGTTGATTCTTTCTCTCTTTATCTCAATGTACCTCTTTCTAAAAAAAAATAAGGATCCAGAGATGAGAGGCCACCACTCACTAGAGCAGGCCAGCTCCAGGAGCCCCTTGCCCCACTGTTGTCTCTGGGGTCTTTGGTGATCTTAGTGGCACACTGAATAATGTCCTCTCCCAAAGACGTTCACATCCCTATCCGCAGACCCTCTAGAGGTCAGCGTGCATGCACCTCAGAAAGGGACTTTGTGATCAAGGATCTTGTGATACTTCTAAAATCACAGCAAACTCACTAATCCTGCCCAGCAAGCCTGAGGGTGCCTGCTTCCCTGGACACCTTCTTCAGTCCCATGCCAAAGACCAACAGGTCAATCAGGTCTGGGGAGGGGAGAGGAGCGAGGGAATCGGGTGAAGTGGTCTTACCTAACCACTGTTTCTTCCCAATGTGGAGGAAGAGACAGAAGTTTGAGGCCTCCTGAATCCTGATTCCCCAGGAGAACTAGACTTTTTCCTTCATGTACCTTTGCTAGCGTCCCTATTTAAATTAAGGAGGAAACAGTAGCAATGGCAATTATTTTCTCAGAGTGGCTCATTTCTGTCAGTTTCACAATGCTGAGTCCTCCACTGTGACATTGGTCATCCTGGGGAGGGTCACAGAGGGACAAAAAATGACATCTCAAATTATCGTCCTCTTAAACACTTTGGATCATCCTGAGTCTTTTATAAATCTTAATCTCAAAATGAATTGACATGGGAAGCAATTTAGATGAAGTACATCAATTAGGGTTGCTACATTTAGCAAATAAAAATACAAGACACCCAATTAAATTTGGATTTCATATATATAAAAACATTTATTTTAGTAAAAGTATGTCTCATGTAATATTTCAAACATACTTATACTAAAAAAATTATTCTTTATTTATCTGAAATTCAAATATAACTAGGCATCCGGCTTTTTATCTGCAACTTTATAACTAGCCCCATGACATGTGGATGGAAAGATAGGGATGGAAAGACAAATAAGGCACAGTTCTTCCCTTAGAAAATGTGCACCCCAGCAGGGAAGGACACTGGTTAAATAGACGTGATAATGTGGCATGGAGATGATAATAATGGATTTTGTTTTGTGGAAACCTCCCTTGATCTGGGCACTAAACCAAATGTCTTGCAGGTATTATCTGTTAATTTTCAGAGCCTCTGAATGTTTCTTTTACTCTCATTGTAGTAAGTTAAGCATCCCTAACCTACAAGTCCCAAATCCAAATACTCCAGAATTTGAATCTCTTTGAGCACTGACATGGAACCACATATACAAAAGTTCCACACCTTGGATCCATGCACAAAGCTATTGAAAATAATGCATGCTGTTTACCTTCCAGAGATGTGTATAAGGTGAATGTGAACCATAGATGAATATTGTGTTCAGGCTTCGGTCCATTTCCGAAATACCTCATTATGTTTGTGAAAATCTTCCAAAATCTGAAACAATTTCAAATCTGGACCACTTCCGGTCCCCAAAATTTGAGAAGTGCTGCCCATCTGCGCCTCTTCTTGTAGATGAGGAAACAGACCAGGAAAGCACAAGGAACTTTCTAGAATTATCCAGTCAGCACAGGCAGGACTGGGCTGAGGCTCAGGTCATTTAACCCTACGGGAAGGTTGTGGGAAGACAGTACAAAGCTAACCATCCCAGGAAGGCGGCAGGGACCTCCGCTTCATGACCCCTGGGCCTTGAAGGATACCTGGGTTGCAGGGAGGAGAAAGCAGCAATGACTCAGGGCAAGGGTGTGAGTCGTGAAGGAAGCCACAGGCCTGGGTTCCAAGAAACAGGCACCTGAAGGAGAACGATGCAGAGAAAGTTACTGAGCGAAGTTCAAAGGAGGCCACAAGCCCTGCCGAGGAGTTGGAGCTCAATCCTGAGGACAATGGGAGAAGGCAGTGAACAGAACAAACCTCTGCTGTATGAAGTCACTGTGGTTGTCAGATGGGAGGGAGGTCCCCAGGTGGGAGAGCAGGCCAGAGTTAGATGAGCATGGGAAGAGGCCCTGGCAGTGGACAGGAATGCAGAGAGGGACAGGGAGCCCCTGGAGGGTGCGCCTGCAGGCACAGGCTCTCCACAGTCAGAGAGGGGCCAGGCCCCGGGGGCCAGTGGGGTAGGACAGGGAGGCCACCCAGCTTAGACACCTGATCTGCCTCAGTGCCCTCTGCCTGCTTCTTAATGTGCTGTAGCTTCTGAGAAGGCGGTGATGACATCTTTCTGAAACCCTTTAAAAATCCACCCCTGGCCTTTTCTGTTCCCCAGGAACTCTGAGCAAGAGAGAGCTGACTAACTGGAGGGCACAGATGACTAAATCCAAACCCTGGAGAAAGCTGACTCTAAGCTGTTTGCAATGACTAAAAGAAAAAAACGTGACAACTCATATTACCACTATAATAAATTATGATTTGGTGAAGTAAAAGCACAGTGGATGGAATCCAAAGAAACATGTCTTGAATTAAAGCATCCACAAAGCAAGCTAAGTGTGCTCATTCCTCGTTACCTTAGGACCACAGGGGACCAACGCTCTCAGTCTGCCCCAGCCTCAGCCCACAGCCCCACCCCAGGGCACAGCGTCACAGGACAGCCCCCAGGAGTGGACTGAGGTCTTTTGCACTGATTCCATCCCCTAACTGGAGGGAGAAATCCACAGTGAAGCAGCTGAGTGCTTTTTAATAACTACTATATGGAGTTAAAAATACCTGGCCGTTGCCCACTCTCCCCTTCCCAGATCAGTCCTGGCAGCAAGATGTTCCTTTAGCAGTGTTTTTCTTTCTGTTTTTTTTTTTTTCTTCAGGAAAAGGATTTAATGTATTCTTAATATTATGCCTGCCTAGTAACTGAGAGTAAAGGTAATCTCGACTGCAGTACTCCAAGTACATTCTGAAGAAGGAAGCAGCTGGTCGTGGGTATCTGGCATTTTAAGACCTCCTGTACATTTTACTTTGTATCTCCAAGAACAAATTAGCTTCCATTCCAACATTGCCTTCAGGTACAGAGTAAGCCTTTAAAATTGAAAGCAGGTGCACTGGAGAAAGGAAAACGGTGTCAATCAGAGGCACAATGGGTGTGTTTCCAGAGGCGCAATGGGTGTGTTTCTAGAAGTGCAATGGATGTGCTTGTAGAGGTGCGATGGGTGTGTTTCCAGAGGTGCAATGGGTGTGCTTCTAGAGGTGCGATAGGTGTGCTTCTAGAGGTATAATGGGTGTGTTTCCAGAGGTGCAATGGCTGTGCTTCTAAAGGTGCAATGGGTGTGCTTGTAGAGGTGCGATGGGTGTGTTTCTAGAGGTATAATGGGTGTGTTTCTAGAGGTATAATGGGTTGTGTTTCTAGAGGTGCCGTGGGTGCATTTCTCAACCCTGTGCATCCACCCACAGTCCAGGTCAGCAGGCTCTCAGCTGAAGCTCAGAGCTTGAAGCCTTTTGTGTTCTGCCTGCAGCCATCTTTCAAGTGAGGGGAGACCTCCATTTCCTTGTGGCTGGGCTTACCTCTTGCTAGAACTCTTTTGGGGAAAACAAGGATCCTCAATTAACTTCCAGGAGTTCATATAGGTTTATTTGTTCACTTGATTTGGTTTGTTTTGATTTGGCTTGGACTTTGGGTTTTGGTGGGGAGGGGAGGAGATGGAAAGCCTGCATGTTCTGGAGCACAGGAAGTTACTTGGTTCCTGCACACTGGTCCTGAAGTCTGCAGGAGATGTACCCTGGTTTGCACAGGGTCTTTCAGTCAAACATACATTATAGCACCAGTTTTCTTCATGACGTTGTAGAATAAAGAAAAGGTGTTAAGGTTGATGCCTACACCATGGATAGTGCCCAAAACCAAGGGTAAATAAAGTTTCTAAGCTGGCTATTGATCCTGGGCATATTACTGAACAGCTAACTGTCTATAGGTTTAGGTAAGCTTGAATATTGCCTGTGTCACAGAACTACGAAAGGTCAATGAGAAATAGCAACTGAGTGGACATTTAAGCTAAGTACATCCACATTCCACCTGTAAAGAAACTAGTTTTCCTAAGATAAGGGCATGAGGTCTTCCATGGCCACAGTGTGGGTGGAGCAGAGGGGCAGAGGGCTATCAGAACAGACCCTCTCCTATAAGAGCACAGTGCTGTTCATGGCAAAAGACATGAAAGGAAATACCGTGAGAGGTGACTTGAAGGATCTCTGCCTCAGTTTTTTTTGTTAGTATGAGAAGCTTGGCTTGAATCATATTTGAAGTACTTTTGTTTCAATAACCATATGACTATAATCCTTGGAATATAGCAATCTGATATTTGAAGGAATATTGACAGCAGAATTGCTCTATTCAAGCAGTGGGTGAAATCTGGTAGCATGACCAACAACCAGAAGTTAGATTTACATAGTTACCTTAGTCCAGTTTGGTTTCTGTGCTGCTTTCTGGCTAGCTTTCCTAAACCACAAGCTAAGAATATCAATTTCCCTGCTCAAAAATTATCAAAAAATCATACAGTTCCCTGAATATCAGCCCAATGTCTCGATTCTAACTTCACATCCGTCCACAGCACAGCACATCTAGCTTTCAGCCTCAGTTTCCACTTTTATCATTCTGGGTCCGCTGGCCATACCCCCTGAACACACCGCAGGCCTCTGCCGCTGGGGCCTCCCATGACTTCAGTGATGGCTTCCTCCCTTCTGCACCAATCCAGGGATTTTCCACTTTGTATCCATTCTTAAAGGCCCATTTCAAGTCCTGTGCATTCTCCAACCAAACGTAAAGTGTCTCCTTTTGAAACTCTAGAAAGCTTGATATGTGCCTTCTAGAACTTTCCCCACCTGACTTCAGAAGTTTCATCCCTGGCTTCTGGGCTACGAATTCTTTAAGGAACACACCCTCTAATGAGGTCTGAGAGCAGAGATGGAAGGAGGCCCACCCTTGCCTATTCTTCTCAGACACCAACCTTGCATCCCGCTCCATCTGGTTGTCTAGACTGTGGATACTGGACAACAGCAATGGGGCTTCTCATGTCATGGCACCAGAGCCCCACCCAGACTACCCCATGGAAAGTGCTCGCAGTGTGGTGCCAGATTGCCACTTCCTGACACTTTAGCCTGGGAAGATCTTTTAGTTCTCTGAGCCTCGATTTCTTCTTGATAAGATGATGGGTTTTGATTGCAGGAATTGTTTTCCAACTGCTTCTGAGATTTAGTTTCATGGAATCCTCTTCCTGATACATATAAATACCAGGCATTGTCTCATTACATTTTCTGGTAGGTGGGTTTGATTTTTGTTTGTTTAATGAAACTCCTGAGAGTTAGGATGTTGAACAATATTACATCATGACTTTTCAAGGAAATCAAAACAGTCCCAAGGCAGAAGGACACCCTAGCTATTCTGCACTAATACATTCCCCGTAGGGAGGAACTGTACTCTGGTGGGCAGATTGGGAAGAATGTGCCAGCCCAGCCTATCCTTCCCCAGCAACTTATAAGCATTATGACTTCATAAAATGAAGCTCTTTTCTCCACAGAGGTGACCTTGGCCATCAGGCTGTGCTTCCTCGCTCTGATGAGGCAGAATGTGTGTGCATTGTCCAGGTGCCACGTTCTGGGCAATGCTAGAAACAGTTTTTAAAAGGCAAATCACAATAATAGATGCTGGAGGGGCTGCGGAGAGATAGGCACACTAACACACTGTTGGTGGACCTGCAGGCTGGTACAGCCCCTCCGGAAAGCAGTGTGGAGAATCCTCAAAAAACTAGGGGTGAACTCACCATATGATCCTGTTATTCCTCTCCTGGGTATTTTTCCAGGGGATTTAGAAGCAGCACATTACAGTGACACAGTGAAATCGATGTTCATACAGCTCAATTTACAATAGCTAAATCACGGAAACAACCCAGATGCCTCACACTGGATGAATAGATCCAAAAACTGTGGTACATATATACCATGGAGTTCTACTCAGCAATTAGAAACAATGATATTGCAGGCTTTGAATGTAAATGGACGACTATGGAAGAAATTATGCTGAGTGAAATCAGCATAACCCGGAGAACCAAGGATCAAATAATATCTGAATGAATGAATACTCATCTGTGGAGGCTGGAGCTAGATCCTGGCCATTGAGAAAGGAGGTCTGTTATCATGTTTTAAATCCAGAAAAGGTGTAATGTCATACAACCTAAGGAATTTGTGGAGATGTATTGGGAAGGGTAGGGGGACGGGTAGGTAATTGGGGCTGTTGTGTGTAAATCTAATTTCCAGAAAAGAAATATATATATATGTTATTTCGTTAAAAGCTTGTTTTGATTGTTCAACAAATAAATTTCTGAAAAAAGAAATAAAAGGCTAATCACTAAGCTGTGGCTGCTATTGTAGTTGAATCACTAATCTTCTACAGTAAATGGCAGGCCACTGTCCCCACAGACGGCAGCAGTGGACCTCTCTGCGTGTGCTCTGACACAGAGCTGGTTGGTCCTTGCAGACTGAGATCGGCAGCTTTCAGGGTCCAGCTCCAGGGCTGGAAAGCACAGGGGCCTTCTGCACTGACATTTCTGTTCCTTGTCACAAGTTGAGTACTGTGAAGTTCTGCAGGTAGCTCAAATGCAGATCCACTCTGTCCAGAGTAGAAAGGGAGATAATTCGTCTCTGTTAAAGAATGTCAAGAAGAGGTACAGAGATGTTTACAGGCCTAGGACACCTGACCTGCCTGAGGGTGCCGATTCCAGCTTGGAGGGAAGGAGGGCGGATTCACCCCAACTGGTTTCCACAGAGCACGTTCTGGTTAAGGCCCCCATCTGCCCATGCCACCTGCAGGGTATGGCCCTTCTGTTGCAAGCCTGATCCCCACTTGAATGCAGTGACAGAGAAGAACCAAAAAGAAAAAAGAGAAATTCTGTCTCCCATGAATTGGGTTTAATATCTGCCCACAGTAAGTAAATATAATGCTTCTCAATGAAATTCTCCTCAGCTGATCCTAATGGAGCAAAATTTTAGGTATTTTTTATATATTGCATCACGTGAGAAAAGTACTTCTCTTTGGGCTTGTGATGAGAAATTTAAAATAAAAACAGCATTTTATTTTTTAAAAATTCCAAAAACATCTAGGCTACTTTCTATCACTATACACTATGGCAAAGTGTTGGATTTAAATTCATTTCTTATACTTTTAAAGTAATGATTATGAACTTATAATCATATTTGACCAAAAAAGCCAAAACAAAACAAAACAGAATAAAACAAAAGTTATCTCCCTGCGAATCTGCTCCCTTTTGTTAATAATATAACCATCACCCAAAGATCCGGCTTAAGATTCTCTTGACCTTGACTCTCCTTCCTTCTATCATGCTTTGGGGAGGGATCAGCAAATACTTTGCTTCCTTTCATTACTGTAAACATCTCTAATTATTGTAAAGGTCTCTACTCTCCGGTCTTTATTTCCTTTGTTAAAAAACAAACAAGACAAAAACAGAAACAAATCTGAACCCCCCACCCTCCTGTCCCTCTATTCTCCATCTTGAAAACCAGCCCAACTCCCATGTGGCAAGGTGGGCACTGGGAGGCACTGCCGGGGCATCTGGCCCTTTCCCCCCTCGTACCAACTTACTTCCTGGAGGATAAGGACGCACCTCTCCATGGATCACACTGGGCTGGCAAGCAGGGTGTCTGTGTGAGCCACCATTGACTTGCACACTCATCCTTTCTTCTCAATGTGTCGCCTAGGTCTTTTATGCTGAATCCTGAAATCCAGGCCATTGTTCACACCCAGATTTGGTTCCTTGTACTGAGGATTGAATGACACTCATTGGCAGTGCCCAGTCCTTTCCCTGTGCTTATAGCCCACACCTCCAAAACTCATTTCCAAACAGGGTGGTGCCCTGTAATCCCAAACAGTGTCTGGGGCCTTGACCTGGCTGGCATCTGTCCTGAGGATGAGAGACCACTATGTGGGTGAGCTGCAGCACACCTGCCCCTGGAAGCACCTGCACCTGTCCTGCACCTGTCCAGCCCTCCCGCCTTGGGGGTTGCTCCTCACGGTGCTTTCAGCCCGGCTCCTCCGCAGGCTCCTGGGGACAGGCTTTCAGAAGGTAAACTCCTCAATCACGTTCTGGAGGACAGAACGCCCCTATTGAAGAGGTATTGCTTTTCCAAGTGAAGCTTGGAATCAGCTATTCCAGACACAGAACGGAAGCACTTCCTGAAGAGGGCTCCCTAACTACCGCAGAACACTGGAGTTTCCGTCCTATTTTGAAAAGTTCATTCAACGTTTTTTATTTAAATATCATTAATGAATTCTCCTTTATTTAAAAATCATTGATGAATCCTCCAACTCTTTCTCCACCCCAGCCTCGCTCCTAACCCTCTTTCTACACCATCCAAACACGCTGACACATGACATCCAGACAGGCTGTGTTCTGCTTGTGTCCCTGAAACATCAACCTCCTTTGTTTAAAACCTCCATGTCCTTCTAGTCGCTGGACTAAAATATGTTCATTTTTTATTCTTGCTTAATTCTTGTCACCCACATTAAATCAGTCACTGAACTTTAGTCTTTCTCCTCCCTTACCTTACCTTAGATTTACCTCCCTCTCCTACCTTTTCTGTTATGACTCAGCTCAGGCAGATACTGGCTCTGACCTGTACTTCTCTAATATTCTTCAACCGGTTACTGAACCTTTGGGGTCACCTTGGTGTACTGCGTATGCATTTCACCTTCAGATTCGGCACCCACTCAAAATAGACCTACGGAGCAAAGACCACCTACAAAAAAAAGCACACACTCCCTTGGTGGATATTCAGGGCCCCCCAAGTGTGTGCCCAGTGGGGCCCCTCCTGGTCTGTTCCCTTGCAGAGGTCCGGAGTGTGGTCTCTGCATTCCTTCTTTTGGTATACAACCCTGTGAGTTGCTCTCAGATCTGTGACATTTGCTTATTATTTATATTATGCAACTTATTATTTCATTTTATGAACCAGGAAACCCACTGCACAAAATCATTGCAGCACCCAGGAGTTGACAGTTACCCACTCAAAGTCACAGGCAGAGTCAGAGAAGCAAACCTGAGGCTCCCAGTGTCATTGTCCTCTGCCCTGCCTGTGAGCACTCTGGGGACTGTGACTTCTGAGAACGCCTTGCTTCTAGGCAGGATGTTCCCCGTGTCTGGGCTCCGACTTCTGCACACCTCCATGGGGACGTTGTCACAGGCAGGGTGGGTGTGAGAGGGAAGGAGCTATGCTTGTTTTTGCTGGCTGCTCTCATCTGGCATCATCTGCACGTGTAATCAAGTGTTGCTCTAGGAGTAATCCATCTCGCCCTTTACCCAGCACTTGGAGACCTACGTGACACCCGGTGAAGGGCTCTGTGCACTTGAAGGAGCCCCCATTGTATCGGAAACATGATAAAGACGAGCATTAGCTTGCTCTGTTGCCCTGGGAATGTGAATCTTGCTAAAACTGAGACTAGAATTGACTTTGGAAAAAGAATTGGTCATTATAATTATATAATATGAAATAAATTTCATGAGACTAACCCAAACTCTTAGCACACAAGGCATTAGGACCTAGAGCCATGTTTGTATTCTTCAAATGCCTGCATTAATAATTTAGCTATAATAATGTAAAGCTAGGATGAATTCTTCAAAGCTTTAACAGAAATTGAAAAAAAATTTAACCCCAGGATGTTCCCGTAAAACGACTCAGCTTGAACACAGTAGTGTTGCATGAGTGAGGAAGGAACATCTCGATTGCATTGGTACAAGACAGATTTAACTGAGCTCTGGAAGGAACCGGAGGCTTTGCTTCCAGCTATGGTTCAAATCTCCGAAATTTCAGGGCACTTAACAAATGTTAAGCGGCAGAGGGAAAGTCCATGCTATAAACCGCCTGCTTCAGAGGAGCCCAGACCTGCGGCAGGGACTTGGTCAGCCAGCGCCTGCGAATGCAGTCGCTAATTTTCAGCTCCTGCACTTTGCTGAATTCAGCTGCAAAGATCAGAATGATCAAAATGGTGGTTTCAGATGATTTGCAAGCAATGCCCATTGGTTCCTTAGACGAGCCTCAGCTAGGCCGAATAGTCTTAAAATCTCAGGTTTTCAGGAAGGGTGGAGACGGGGGCTCCTCTCTGAACACCTGCACTCCGCGCCTTCCCGGGGGCCTGTCTGCACTCAGCTGAGTTAGATCCCCGGCCGGAGCAGCTGCCCATGCCATCCACACACGGCGGTGACCCGGAAAACACCGGTGCCTTTTTAACTATGAGTTTTAGGGTTTGGGCACTTTTGGAGCTAAAGACCAGTGTTCCCTTCTTGTCCTCAATCATTCTGGGAAAATGCTAGTTTACAAATAAAGCCACGCGGGGCCTGCTTCGCGGGAGCCCTTACTCCCCACTTTAACATTCTGATCACAACTGTGGAACTGCAAATCCGTAGATCGTAGGCACAAATGATTTTTTTTTTAATTTTTTGTTTCTTTTTCTCTCTTTAATACTTATTCTTTCCTTGTATTTTAAATTCTTCAATCATTGCCAAGTTTGAATTGTTTTACAATCGAAAAGTATTTCTGAAAAAAAATATGGTAACACATATTCCATATTCAATAAGCTGAATTTCAGGAAAGCTAGAGACAAGGCAAGGCAACTGAGAGTGAGAACTTCCCCCTGTTCATTCTGCAAGCTTCCTTTTTCCTAGTAGGTTGCGCTCTTTAGGTCTCTGTCCTAAAATTAGCCCATATCTACCCTCTTTGTCTTAAATATCTCTAAACTCCTGCCTGTAACTGAACGAAAGTGCTTCACCCAAAGTCAGCTCTAACCCAAAAAACCAAGCTAGACCCAGAAATAGAAGTCCACGATGTGTGGTTTTTACACTTGAGGAGCTCCCAGCACAACGACGGAAACAATAAAACAACAGAACCCCAGAGCTGCAGAGAGGAAAGTTCCAGAAGAGGTTGTCACCGTGTCACCAGAGCACCTCGGGAAGGCACCCCAGGCTGGCCTTTGGAGAGAGGAGGTGTCCTGGTGGAGAGCAGGTGTGGGAGGCTCCACAGGGGAAGCTCACACCGTCTTCCCTAAAGCACGACATTTCACCAGTGGAGAAATCTCCAGCTGCCATTGAGAATATTGGTTTTCATGAAATCCTTTTTTACATGTATTGTTCGATGAAAACTTCATTGAGGCACCGATTTAATTGCCAAATAATAATTCTAATGTTTGGTTGTAGAAGAAATTGGAGTTTCAATGTCATGTAGATATTTATAACAAACAATAGTGTTTGATGTAATAGACTCCAAATTATTCTCAATTGTCCTATTGTGTGAATTATTTATGAACTTTTACACATCTGTAAACTCTTAGAATAAACCACTTTCAACCATTCCATACATAGGCAGAAAAGAAATGATCAAATGTCTATCCACATGATCTACTTAACAATTCATTGATTTAGTGCAACATATTTTACAGGTATAAATTGCAACATTTTAGTTGCCCAGATGCTTAGCAATTTGGTATCGAAATTGTCCATATTTATCAGTGCCTGTAAGTGGACTCAAATCTTTGGGAATCACCAGGTAGAAATTGAACAGTGGACAGCATTGCATGACATGTTAATATTCCTGTTTCTTGAATCCAAGACCAGGTTATGTTACACAGCAAAGAAAGACATGGTAACTGTAATTAAGATTTCAGAATCAGAGCATTCTCCTAAACCATCTGGGTCAATTCTGTACTATCACATAAACCTTTTAAAGTGGAGAACTTTCTCTTCCTGGAGACAGAGCAGAAAGAGAAGCCAGAGGGATTTCAGCGTGAGAAAGTTTCCAGGCACTAAGATGCAGGTGCCCATAGGCAAGGACCAGATAAAGGCCCGGAGAGCTCGAGTGTTCTGCAAGGGACAGGAGGCAAGGAAGGGAGAACTCAGTCCTAAGAGCAGGAGGAAGAACAAGGATGGAAGCATAGTCACCTTCTAGCTGGTGATGAGTGCCCAGCCGCCCACATCCAGTTCCATCTAGACCAGCACAGAGCAGAGGTTTCAGAGAGCCGAGACCCTCCAACGCACACGACTGTGGGGTACGCGCCTTCAGCACCAGTGTGGTGGCAATTTGTTCTGACAGAAGGGAGAACTGCTACAGCATCCTGCCACCAGGTGAGTAACCCCAGCTTCAGCCAGCCTGGTAGCTATTTCCTCCCCTCCTCCCTCCCCAGGAGTCACCCCCGCCATTACCCCTATCTGCCACACTGGGCATCATGCATGTTTTAGTCACAAGGTTCAACTCAAATGGTCCCCAAGGTTATAGTTTCTATTTTCCTGTATGTATGTACACACTTACACACACACACACGTGTATATGTGAGTATATATATATATATATATAGCAAGATACTACTTTTGAGCCTAAAACCAAGATAGACCATATTAAATTAATTCAACTGGCATTTCCCATATACTCAACTGTAGTCAATAAGCTAAATCTAGTCATTTGTTTTTCACAAATAATGTATTTATTATAAAGTAACGTGTCCTGATTTTAAGAGCATGCGGCATCCAGTAGACTAGGCTCATCAGCATTAGTAGAACAGGGCCTGGCAGCAGCAGCGTGACGGAGCATGCTCTTACTCTGTGGGGCTGTGCTCCCTCCCAGACAAGCACCTGGGGACAGTGGACCACACAGTCTCATTCCAAAAAGCCATGGTGAGTCAGATTTTAGTAAACATTTTGCTTGATATTTTCTTTCTTCCAAGGAGCTGTTGAGAAATATGTTCCTTGATCTTACTGTAACTTATCCTTCCATAATCATTTCTATGGCTATGTAGCAAAGTACTACAAACTACGCAGCTTTCAACAGCACACACTTAATACCTTAATTCTCTGGGTGGGATGCAGCCATGACTTAGCTGACTTCTCTAATTTGGAGTCTTCCTGGGTGTTCCCTAGGTGTGGGCTGGGGTTGACTTCTCAGCAAAGGCTGAGGTGCGGAAAGATGCATTACCTTTCACTTAGCTTTGGGACTGAGCATCACTTCTGCTGCTGGCTGTCGGCAGGGACCACTCCTGGCACCTAGAGTCTGCTTCTACCTCCTTGCCACTCGATCCTCTCACGGGGCTTCTTGAAGTCCCTCTCCCAAGATGGTAGCTCACTTCTTCAAGGCCAAATTCTCTCACTTCCTACAAAGAGCCTACTTGCTTCAATCGGGATGGCTCGGAAGGTCATGGTCAGCCCTTTAGAAAGAAATTGTTTCTGCAAACGTCCACTCAACTCTAGGAAGGTGCTACACAGATGCATAACATCACAGACTGGGCTCCGTGGACCATGGCACAATTAAGCCCACCACATTCTCCTGAAACTGTTGCTGGGAAGAACATTTGGGAGGGGATAATCCATCCTGAGCAATAATAACTCCCCCAAACTAGGGCCAAGAAGGGTATAAGTGGGGTTACTGGGCACAGCTCAACTGCGTAACCCTCAAGCAGGCCTCTTCTTCCCAGAGAGAGGGAGATCAGCTCAAAAAGGAGAGAAGAGTGTATTTCAGTTGTGCATCACAATCATGATAGTTTGTGAGAGTGTGTTCCAATAAAACTTTATTTACAAAAGCAAGGAGAGGTCAGATTTGGCCCTCAACTCACTTAGTTTGCAACTCTGTGCTCTAGGATAATAAAAACAAAATCAAATGACTCGCATCAATATTATCTATCAATACTGGAAAACATACAAAATCATGCTGTAACATTTCTTAAATATGCTTCAATAGTCTTAATACCAAATTGACTTTTATTAGATAAACTTATTTTAATAGCCAGTTACTGTAGTTGTTCTTTGTATGATGTGTGAGATTATTTCTGAAATTTGATGCAAAGGTAACTGACTGATTCAAAGCTTCCAGTGCTTTCTGCAGCCCTGAGGGAAGCTGAGTCACCTGGGCTAACCGAGGACTCTGCCTGGGCCCCGTGGGCTCCACACCCCTCACCCGCTCCTTTGCAGTGCTTTTCATTCTCCTTCATCTCACGGGAAGATTTAAACATTTATGTCACTTTCTGCTTCCGTGCATTCGTTTCTTATTTTTTTCACCACTGTTTAATGTCTCTACCTGGATGAAGATTCCAGAAGTAGAGAGAGAGGCTGCACAGAGCAAGCTGATGGAAAGAAATATTGAACATAGGAGGGCCTGGGGTAGTGCAGGGCTGTGAAGGAAGGAGATTGGAAAGAAGATGGGTACAGGTACAGGTGGCACAAAGAGAGCCCCTAGTCCTGGTACCCAGGTTCCGGTGCGAGGAGAAGCATCCCTCCTCCTGCCCCCAAGCTGGGATCCAGACTGTTGGAAACAGCAGGGTTGTGGGTCACTGGATGGCAGAGGAGTTGTGTCCTCTGCAGTGCATGCTGGGATCTGCCCCCAAAACCCTGCAGTGAGTTCGTCCCAGTGCTGCAATGTGAGCCACTCAAGACAGGAGTTACCTGAGGATGAAACAGGACACACTTGCCCATGGTGAACCAAGATAAGCCACCGCCCATGTGCCTTGCCAGAGCTGCAACTCAGAAGGCCTGGAGCCCTGCTTGAGTCCGCCAACCAAGCAGCGGAACCAGAACACAGAATCCATTCCTCCCAGAATACCACAGTACCCTCTATGGAGCGTCCTTTTCACCAGCCAATCCTCCCAGAGCACCTCCTCAGTACCCTGGGCGGAGCTTGCCTTCATGCCTGCCTCCAAAGGGCCTAAACTAAAGGGCTCAGATTTATTTTCACGAAGCAGACAGAAAAGATAGAGTTGGTGCTGAGCAGCCCCAGGAGACAGCCTGCACTCTCGCTTGCCATTCTGCCTTTGACTTTTACGTGACTTGCACATGCATATGTACATGTTTTTATCATGTTTTCTGTACTATTGTTAACTTAAAGTAAATAAATTCTCAGGATTTCATGTTGTTTTCTTCATCCCGTTGGACCAAGCCTTCCAGTGTCCAAGAAATCCTGCCTCATGATGAACAATTTCTCCACAGGAATTTGGGCAGCTCACCTAGGCCTAAGGGGTGGGGAATTTCTACCAGGAACTGCCACCAATCCACCAGGCCACCAGTGTCCTAAGAGACATTTAAAGGCTTATGTCCTATGTCAGGTCCCAGTTTCCCTGAAAACCAGGAGGCCTAGACCAGAGCACACAAAGGGGAAGAAATAGCTCTCCCAAAACTGTGGGGTAATGCATGTTACCAACCGACTTCCGGCGGCCCACCCAGCAGGGTGACACTGAAAATGCTTCTCTGCCTTCTAATGTGGGCTCAAACTTAAGAGTCCTTCTACAGTTATATAAATCATGGCATAAGTGTACAAAGACAACTGAGCAAGCATAAATCAGTTTTATGATCACCCAGCAACTTGGAAAGTGCCCATACTTTAAGTTAAAGATCTGCATGTGTGGTAGTAAGAATGCTGAATTTTCTCCTTTATATGTATTTTGAAAAATTTTCTTTAATGAACATTATGGTTTATTTTAAGAATTAAAATAACAGATCTTCAGTATTTGACACATCTCTCTGTTCTTCCCTTGTTCCTTGCAAGGCAGCAGCTCCATGAAAGAAACACTCCCAGGACTGTTGTGTGTATGAGTTACTGCACAGATTTCTATTACATTTAAGTTACTTGAGCATCTAAAATGCATTGTTATGATTTTTATCAATTATGAAAACAAGAACAGGGCTGGAGCGGTGGCTCAGCGGTTTCGGCGCTTGCCTGGCAAGCACAAGGACCCGGGTTCAAACCCCAGCACCACGTCCACAACTATGTGTTGGAGTAACGAAGGCCATGTGAAAAACTAAATAAAGTTATTTCTCTCTTTCTCTGTCTCTCTCACTGTCCCTCTCTCTTTAAAAAAAAGAAAAAAGAAAAAGAAAACAAGAACAATTCTTTCAGTACCCCAAAACTCTACTTCGCTCATGGACCCTTTCGGAGTTCCATTTCAACAATGTAGAGTATTTGTTTGTTTTTCAGTTCTAGATAGACCATACATTCTTTATTTGTTGGTTTTCATCATTGCTCTAAGAGATTCAGAAGTTATTTCTTATTATAGGTTTAGTTAATGGGAAGTCGTATTATCTCACACACCAACTTGGAAGACCATTATGCCACCAGTTGGCTCCCTTGGGAGAAGAGCTCAAAGCTCAGGTCATAGTTCCCTCTTGGTGACAGGTATTTCAAGGTCTTTCTGAAAGCCTGTATTCACTTGGCACATCGTAACTGGACATTGTAGAGGAGCCTGGAGGTTTTCACGGTCTTCTCTTCTACCCTAACTCCTTTGCCACTGTGATTAATGAAAGAGGTTGTTTTGTTTGCTTATTTGTTTTTCAATGAAAGGAGGCACATAACCTCCGTAGGCAAGTTTTCTTTTGTTCTCTTCGGTCACCAATGGAATAATTAACCAATGGAACATTTCTGAAATACATTCTTTTATTTGCATGCACACTATGTGGTTTGAAATGGAATGTAGGGGTAATCGAGGTCTACAAATCATCCCATGTAATATAAGCTATTGGCCTTGGTTTTATTTGCCCTTTTAAAGAATTGACGAGGAACTGACCAGGTCCGTATCACTGCTGATCTGGGCTCCCCCTGGCTTGATCCCAGGCTGCTGACTGGTGCTTCGATTTGCCCTAGCAGAACTCAGCTCTCAGCCGTTCACCTGCTGCCTCCTGAGACTTGCCGGGGTAAAACTATCTAATACACTTTTAGTTTCAACCCGTGAACACAGACATCCTCAAATTATTTTTCTTAGCAAAATATTGTTTTCCTTAACATCAATTCCTATACAGTGGTGTTGATTTGGAAAATACCAGTGAAATCTTAGCTTTCTGGTTCTGTTACTGGTTCACAGATGTTCACTGTACACTCAGGTGTGCCAAGGATATGCAGATCTGTGGGCCTGAAAGAATGAAAGTCATCCACCGTCCATCCACATTCAGGGAGCTTGCAGGGAGAAACACATGCTGGTTACCCGCAAAAAGACTCTATAACCAGGGTCCATGGCCCAGAGTCACAGAAGCAAGACACTAACATCAAGGCAGGGCTCTAAACTGGGCACACCCAGTCTTTAGTCTTTACACCATGTCTAACACAACTGATGTTGAAAAAACCAATTTCCAACCTTAAAAATGAGGCTTTCTAAAACCTGGAAATGACTTTTGATTAAAAATAAGGATCAGAAAAATAACTGTTTGCTGAAGATCGTACCTAAAGATTGAGCAAGCAGTTGACTTGAGCTTGCAGGAAGAGCGACGAGAAAAGAAGCAAAACGCATTTCCACATCCCGCAGAATCCCATCGTTCTCCACATCCCACAGAATCCCATCGTTCTCCACATCCCACAGAATCCCATCGTTCTCCACATCCTGCAGAATCCCATTGTTCTCCACTTTCCGTAGAATGCTGATTTATCCCCACTGCAAAGCTGTCCTTGCAACAGTGAGTTCAGAATCCCTGTTGCTTGACTTACGACTTAGTAATAACGGAGATATGGGTTATTCATAGCAAGCTCAAGGTCATGCAGCCGACTCTGATAGAAGATTAGAGCTGGATGGACCTTGCAGGGGGACTCCAGAGTCCTGGCCATAGGCTGAGGCAGGTGGAGATGGCTTCCAAATCATGGCCCAGCAGTTGCTGTTGGAGGACCCAGGCTGTGACATCATGCACCTGACGAGGGCATGACCCTGGAATGCACCCCAACAAGGGCTCAGAGGAAGGAATCTGGACAGGCAGCCTAACCAGGGGTACCCTCTTCACAGCACCACCAGAGGTGGTGGGAACAGAAGATTCCTACAGGTCACCTTGCCATGCTGGGCTACCAGAAAAGCCATGGGGGGTCGGGCAGGGGCTGAGTGGTGGCTCAGCTGTTACTGTACTTGCCTCACATGCTCAGGGGTGTGGGTTTGAAGCCACACCACGTACACAACAACATGTTGGAGCAACGAGAGCCACTTGAAAAACTAAATAAAATTAATAGTTCTCTTTCTCTCTCCACTTTCCCTCTCGCTCTCTAAAAAAAAAAAAACCATGCAGGCAGTTATCAAACCCCTGACTCTGCTTCTCTCCTCTGGTGAGACAGCTGTAGCAAGGTCTAAAGCGACAAGGTAGGTATTTGTTGGCTTCCCATGGACCTGATTGTGTTTGGGCAAATAATGGTTACAAAAATGATGTGTTCCTCTTCTGCACTGCTGGCTTGAAAGAAGTCCCTGGCATCTTACTTAGCACTTCTCTTTCCAAAAACTGGAATGCAGGGGGAGCAATGGTCAGGCTTCACCCACATGGATGGCAGCAATACCTTAGAGGAATACTGGAGCAAAAAGGAAGGACCAAGATCCCTGAATGACCTCAGTGTCTCGAGCCACAACTCCAGCCTGAACTCTGCAGTCCTCTCATCTCTCATGTGATAGAGTAGAGCTATCTGGGTAAGCCTCTGAAATCTCGGTCTTTCTGTTAAAGAAAGCTGTACTCTCAGCTCCCAGACGCCTGATACAGCTGAGGGTTACATGAAGGTGTCTATCACTGAATATTAAATCAGATACAGCCAAAGAGGAAGTGCCAGGACTCAGAAGTCAGAGGACATGGCTGACAGATGGGTCATTCCCAAGATGCGCAAGGAGCAGCTCTGTAAAGGGGTACACCACTGCTCACACGGTGCAGTGTGCATTGTATTTGGTTTTCAGTTCTCTCTGCTGGAGTCACTGCCTGAGAGATCCTTGAGTGGGGAATTGAAATCCAGAGCTGGATGTCCCTCAGGAGATGTGTTCCTGGACTCCAGGTCCTTAGACAAGAGTGACTCCTCATGGTGTGAGGGACATTCCTAGAGACGTTTCCATAAGGGAAACAGAACTTCAAAACCTCTTTCCCAGACCTCTTATATCATTAACAGTAATGGGTTTTTCATGTTAATCCAAAATTGAATTGCTAAGGAGCAAAACCACTTAGAGCCAAAAGGATAGATTAACTGAGAATTGTAATAGATGTATGTGTGTATGTGTGTGTGTGCACATGAATATACTCACAGGTGCCTGTATGTTTGTTTCCTAACAGTAGTACCCAACACATACTGGAATTCTACCACTGCAAAATCCTTACATATAATTTATTTTTAATATTATTATTATTATTATTATTATTATTATTATTAGTTTTTTGTTCATGGATGAATTTATAAGAAGTAGTAAAAACCTTCAAGTCAAGAACAAAGGAGGAGCTTAATTCTTGCAAACAGATAGCCTGTATATTTGGTTTTAGAAACCACACGAAAGCGGAGTGGAATGAGGTCTTGGGCCAGGATTTCAAAAAAGATTAGGAAGAAGCATCTTCCAGTTTGGATCAATGGCAACTTATACTCTCTTAATGAAAGCTAAATAAACAAAATCAACTTTTGGAAAGAACTAGTAGAAAATCTGTCTTAGCCTCAGAGAACACAAAGAGTCAGCCACTGGCTGAAGAGCATCAGGATTTGTGTCTTGAATTCCCACATTTGTACATTTAACATACTGCAAGCTGGAGATTTTAATTAAAAAATACCAAGATAATAGAGACCCCATAAGAAATGGACAGAATCAAAGGCAATTTCTTCCTGAAAAAAACAAAAACAAAAACAAAACAAAACATGTGTCCTAGGTGAGAAAACTGGATCCAGTAAAATGACTAAACTCACAGAGGAAAAGGCCACAAAGGTAGTAACCATGAGTGACACCTGGGAGCTAAAAGAAGGGCAATTTCATTGAACACCGAAGAAGAGAGAATTAGTGAATAGGAAAGCATGTATGAAGGAGTCCCATGAAACAGCATAGTGTCAAAGAGGGGAAAAAACATGAAGGCATTACCCTGGAAAAGCTGTCACCGTGCCTGTGGATGTCAGCAGGACTGAATGTCAGCAGGACTGAAAGTCTTCAGATTCAAAAATCCCATTAGCCACACACGACTCCGTCTAGTAGGCACTAAGCAAGATAAATGTGGTACAGCAATAAGCACATGTCAGCTGAACTGCAAAGACCAGAGCAAAAGAGGTTTTTTTGTTATGTCAAAAATGATGAGATAAAAAGACAATTCAACTGGCAGGGATGATAACTAGACAGGCAATTCTCTACCCTTGATAAATACTGAAGAATAGTATCTCTAAAGTGAGCTAAGATAAAAATATCTCCTGATTGAAATTATATTTACAAAAAACTCTCATGAGCAAAGCAGCATTTGAAAATATGGGAGTTGTTTAGGATAAAAGAAAAATTTAAAATTAAAAAAGATTTTCAGGTTAAAAATTCATAACACTATTTTTTAAAATAAATCCAAAAGAATGCATTTCAGCCACATGTCTGGTCCTCACTTGAGAATGAAGGCATAAAGAAATGGCAGGTGATAGAATGATAATAAGTGTATCTATTATTGTCACCAAAACACAATAGCTAAAGCTCTAATTCTGGACAAAAGTAGCATCTGGTCCTGGGGCAAGAGGTGAGTCAGTTCAAGCACCGCATGCTATGAAGACTTGCACTGCTCTGGACGCGGTAAAGTCCCTGATTGAATATACTTTGAAAATTTCATTGCGAGAAACACTAGAGAAAGATGAAGTGGCACAATCAGTG
Source organism: Aplodontia rufa (assembly GCA_004027875.1). Taxonomy (NCBI): domain Eukaryota; kingdom Metazoa; phylum Chordata; class Mammalia; order Rodentia; family Aplodontiidae; genus Aplodontia; species Aplodontia rufa. The sequence continues at coordinate 39,432 of PVKS010000877.1, read as the reverse complement.
GAGAAAAAAGAGGGGAACACAGATGAAAGGGGAAATTAAAAGCAAATAGCAAGTGCATAATTAAACGCAAACGCGTCAGTAACTGCGATCCATTTCAAGGACCTGAACTTTCCAGTGTAGTCACCGCTAAGCGAGTCTGTACACCTGAACTCCATATACTTACTACTTACCAAGACAAGGAGTCTGGCAGCATAAGGTGACAGGAAACCTGAACACGGGAACAAGATTCTCAAAGTTCACCTGCTCTTCACCTGTGCACCTGAGCATCAGCAAAGCCATGAGCTCTGGACTCAAGAGAGCAGTCGGTCCAGATGCTGTGGAGGCTGTCGCTGTGCGGTGCCATGGGTGCTGTGGTTCTCTAGCTCCCATGACCGTCCTGTGAAAGCCCAGAATTTCTACAATGAAGGTGAACTGAGGTAAAGTTCAGCTTTGAATTCCACAGTTCTTGAATTAAAGGAAGGTTCTCTCTGGTGCAGCCAGAGCAGGGTGGCAATTGCTGCCTTGGGAGCTCCACGTGGATGGCGTGCTGCCTCCAGACACGGAGCCTGCCCTTGCACTCGTGAGGATGCCAGGATGCGCGGACAGTGGCACTCCCTCCCCAGAGCTGGGCCAGCACCTCTGCTGTTGATGTGATTGACACACAGCGGGCTCTCTGCTAATCTGGTGCTTCTCAGATCCCAGTCTCTAAACATGCTGCCATGCAGTGCAAACACTTCCTCTTCCGGTTAAGTTTGTGTAGATGGGTTGACAATGACTGCTTTACCACTCTGCAGACCTTGAGAATCTGCTGCACTCCAGCCGAGTCTAGGGTTTTTAGTACTGTCACTGTGTCATCTACCGAGACACCACTGTCCACCAAAAGGACATGATTATGATCAGCAATGAATCTACATTATTTTCCATATTGATTTTTTAAACTCCAATTTCTAAATACAAATATGAAGAAGTAAAGCTGTTATTGAGTAGTAACATCGATGAGAGTGCTCCGTTGTCCTAAAGGACTGAGTTCCTGAACCAAGCTGTCCATCCTGCCTGCCTTCCTCTCCTTCTTTCTTTTGACTTCTTTCTTGCTCTCTTCTCTGCCTTACCCCATCCTCCTTCCTTCTGTTCCCTGCTTCTTTTCATCTCTTCCTTCTTACATCTCTCCCTTGATAGAAATTCCAGCTATAAATGGTGCCATCACTGAAGAATAGAAATTTGAAGGAAATGACTTTTAAAATCCAGCTATTATGGTTCCAATGTGAAATGCCCCAAGTGCTCATGTGTGAGACAATGCAGGAAGGTTTAGAGGTGAACTGATTGGGTTTTGAGAGCCTTAATCAGTGCAGTGATCCACTGGCAGGATTAACTGATGGTACCTGAAGGCTGGTAGGCTCTGGCTGAGGGGGGTCCCTGGGGTGAATATTTGGTCCTTGTTGAGTGGAGCTTTTCTTCTGCTTCCTGGTGTGATGCCTGAGCTACTTCCCTCCGCCACACTCTTCCGCCATGATGTTCAGCCTCACCTCCAGCCACAAGGAATGGAGCCAGCCTTCTATGGGACTGAGACCTCTCAGACCATGAGCCCCCAAATAAACTTTTCCTTCTATTGTTCTTGTAGGATTTTGGTCACAGTAGTATAAAAGCTGACTACAACACCAAACATGCCTCTTTTGGGGGCTACTGAAGGCTCTTTTGTGAAACATTTGACTCCTCCTTAATCGTACAGAAAATCAGAAACTCATGTCCTTTGTTATAACGTACAGACCTAGGCAGCGCACTCTTTAGAAAATCGAAATACAGATTCATTTATCTATTCTTCCATTCACTCATCCATCCTCCATTAGTTTCCTCAAAACAGTTTTTATTATAAAGCCATTATATGTAAAATGTGTTTTAATTGTTGAGTATATTGAAGTGAGCAGGACACAGTGTATGCCTTCATAGAAATCCCTGTTTTCTGTGAGGAATGGGAACACAGTGTCCTTATTTTACAGACCTGTACTATTTAGGAAATATCCCACAGTTAATAATATGTGGATGAAGAATTGTTAAGCTACACATCTACAGATAAGGCACTGGACACAGGAATGCCTGTGGGGGTTAGACTCCGGGAATGGTTGAAATCATGGTGACATATTTTTTTCACTTGCTGCTCTTGGATATCTGTGACAATACTACCTGGAACTTAATACAGCATGTTGTAGTTGTTTTGCAGAGATTCCTTTGAAGAACCCGGGCCCACAAATATAACCAGAAACATGAAGTCAGTTAGCAATCAAAGGCCATTAGCAAGCCTAACGGTATAAACATCTGCCCTCTACACCAGTTTAATGTATACTGGCTGCGACTGTCACGAAAAGCTTCTTTACAGGAGTAGATTCTTTGTGCTAAATATATCCACACTCATTTGTAATGCAGTCACCTTCACAACTGAAATGCAAAATGTTCCAAAGGAACATATGTCCAGCAACTTCCTCAGCTCCACCATTCGTGTGATTCTTTTTCTATTAGTTTTTTTTTCTTTTTCTTCTTCTTTTTAATCAGATAGCAAATGCCTGCTCTATGCTTGTAGAGCAGCAATATTTTTTTCTTAAGCCCCAGAATTTAAAATCCAAGAGCTACTGAACGTATCTTAAGGCACACCAAATCAAGGAAGCAACTTTGGCTACTTGCAAGAGTTATGCAACTTCTTATGATTAAGAATTAAAGGTGACCAGTGGCAATGAATTGCTAAATTCACTAATGGAATTAATGGACAGAAAAGTGGGGGAGATTAATAGTAGCCTGCGGTTTTCCACACAGGAGTCAACTTCAGAATTCCCAATGGTTTTCAGTGCTCTAGTGAGCAGAAAGGAAATGGGAAGAGAAGGCGAGTTTGAGATGGATATGACAAGGGGCAAAACCCGGGGCAAAGGGTTTATCTGTACCGGGGACCATGGGTTCCACTGCTTCCTCTTCCAATGTATGTTCTGAAGTCTTCTCCCTGTTTACCTTAGACTGTGACCTTCATTAGAAACAGGGTTGTTCCTAAAGATGTAGTATTTTAAGATGAGGCCATCCTGGAGGAGGTGGACCCAATCTGATGGGGGCCTCTACTGAGAGGGACACTTTGGACACAGCCGTGCTCTCAGAAGAATCAGGTGAAGACAAAGGGAGAGATGGGCTTGATGTTCCCACAAGTTCAAGGAGCACCAGAGCTGTCCAAAGACCCCCCAGCAGCAGGGAGAGCGGCCTGAAGCAGTGTGTGGCCGGCAAGGATCTAGGAAGGAACTGACCCTGCCAACACCTTGATCTTAAGCTTCTCATCGGCAGAACTGAGGCAGTGTAATCCAGGTCAGTGGCATGGTCGTGGTACTTTGTGACTGCAGCCCAATCAGACCCCTAGAGGGATACCGGCTGCACCCTCACCTCTAACACGTGCTGCTTCTGCGAGGGAGGTGTCTGAAGGCACCCTCCATGGAGTGCAGTCCCTCATGCTGGCCCACTGCCCCCTTGGATAAGCTGGCATCTTGTGAAAGCGGGAGGGATGGTGCATTCTGTGCTGTTTAAATAGGTACAAGTTTGCTGTTAGGGTTCCAGGGAAGGCCAACCCAGTATTCTCCACTCCTTGTGAACAGGCCTTCAAGGAGAGCATTAGTTAAGTCCTGGGAACGATGGGGTTTTAAACAGTTGGAATTTGTTTTAAAAATAGGCAATTTTTGTTTCCTCCTGGCTCCAAAATCTATAATTCTGGTTGTGACACACTTATCACCCACCAGTTCTTATGCTCAGTTGGAGCTTTCTATATTTCTTAGAAAGTGCCAAGAAAACATTTGTTCTCTAGTGTACACACTGGACCGGACCTTACTGTGCGGTTTTTATACAACAAGAAGGGTGTGTGACTTGCACGTATTATCAGATCCTGCTATGCCCTACTCTTTGGAAAGCCGCTCATTTAGCAAATTTAACTACTATTTTCAAAGTGATTCATTTTAAAATGGTTTTGAAATTTCGATGCATAGGATTCCTGAGTCTTTTTTTAACATAGGTCATAAAGAAATAGTATGATCTCAATATGTTACTGGGTGCTCTCATAACAAAAGCAGGTGCCCAGTGAGCAGCAGGTACTGGTGGCCAGGCTCAGGGGCCACAGAGACAGCGCTCTGTGTCAATCTCTTCACCACAAGCTCGGTGTACTTACTAATCTTCTCTCTTGCCTCCTCCTCCTTCCTCTTCATCACTCTCCATAACAGGGAAAGTAGAAAGGTTAAAATTTGCACTAGGAGACGTGAACAGAGTAAGATGCAGCACCCACCCTAGGCGTCATCTTGCTTTGACTAGAAACAGCATATCTTTTTCTCCTTATAATCTAATCATTTGAATTACTTTCCAGATCCCAATCAATTTGTTATTCTGTGACTTTTTCCCCATGCTTTTTTCCCACTACAGAATAAGCGTAACTGTTCATGATAAACAGGAACTGCTACGTGAGGGACTGGAATGGTCAGGACTTTTCTGAACCTGGATTCTCGCCAGGTGGAGCAGAGGATGTCAACCACCACCTGATGGCATTTGGGCAATATCCTGGCACATGTGCCAACGTGCTGTACCTGCAGTTTTCCATGCCAATGTGTGGATTCTAGTAGAACAGGGATTCATGGAATGGATAGAGTAGGGCAAAGAAACAAAAGAGGAAATAGGTGGCATCGTGGGAGAACAGTGGCCAGACACACGGCTGAGATCCCTCTGCAGAGCTACTCAGGTGAGGAAAAGGTGCTGCCACCATGGACAGGGGATGCTGAGGCTGCCTGGGAGACCTACCGAGTGCTGTGGGCTTTTGGACCCAGATGGCTGTGGCCCCTGCTGCCAAAGCTGCTGGAACTGATTCTTCCCTCTGCTTGCTTCTTTGGCTTACTCTGTACTGATTCAAATTCCTGGATGGCTCCATTTGGTTGGCTCAGCCTAATCACATGCTCTGCCCCTGCCCCAAGGGAGTCTGGGAAAACAAATGTTGGACATCATCATTTTCTGTAGAGGGAGACAAACATACTTTAGAAAGGAATTAAGAAACAAATCAACAAGCAATGAAACTTGACTATCAGTTTCTGCCATTTCATAGGACTTAAGTGTATCATATGGATATGTGATTATGAAGAATACAAGATGAAAATAAATAGGACTCCAAGGTGCAGTTTCTCTGGAAATTTGGGTTGAGCTGAGATCAAGTCACACTGAGGCAGGTAAAGCGAGGCAGGGTGGAATTTTCCAGATGGGCAAATGCGTGGTGACAGGTCAGCATTTTAATCATCATGTTGACCTGGATCCCAGCACTAAGACTGGGATGTTCCTGTAGTTAACGCAGGGTCGGGAGAGACCTGTGCTGAATCCTTTTCAACAGTTCCTGTGAATCTTTCCCCACGATGGGATGAGGACTTGCCTTTCCATTCTCTTGACAACGTCTGTGGAAAGTAGATAATCTCAATTTTACACGTTTCTGAATACTCAGACTGTTCCTTTTCCTTGATTTTGATGTAGTGAATAAATCCTACCTTCTGATTTTGCCCACTTATCTACCTCTCCTCTTTCTCCACTGCCCTGCTTGTGTTCTCTACTGTGACTTTGAAGCCAATGTCCAAGGAGAATGAAGATTTAGAAGCACAAATGAGTACTGTACATGGACCTTGTACCTTTTGACTGTACTAAAGTTACTTATTAGTTCTAGGGGCGTGTTTGCCCATTTGTTTGGTATTTGTTACAAGGACAATTGTGTAATGTGTGAGCAGAGTCCATCTTGTGTCTTCCTTTCTGTTACAGCCAGCTTCTCACTGCTGGGGAAAGCAACCTAGGGGACGAGAGGGTTATTTTGGCTGTGGGGTCAGAGGTTTTAGTCCTGGATTGTCTGGCTTTGCTGCTTTCAACCTGAGGCAAGCCAGCACTTCACGGAAGAAAGGAAGAGGGAGAGAGAGAGAAAAAGAGGGAGAGGGAGAGAGAGGAAGAGGGGGAGCAGGAGAAGGAGATGGACAAGGAGAGGGAGAGGAAAAGAGAGGGAGAGAGAGAGAGGAAAGAGAAGGAGATAGAGGAAGAGGAGGAGCAGGAGAAGGAGAGGGACAAGGAGAAGGAGAGAGGGAGAGAGAGAGAGAAAAAGAGGGATAGGGAGAAGGAGAGGGCAAGAGGGAGTGAGAGGGAGAGGGGGAGCAGGAGAGGGAGAGGGACAAGGAGAAGGAGAGAGGGAGAGGGAGAGAAAGAGAAAGAGAGAGAGGGAGAGATAAAGAGGGACAGGGAGAAGGAGAGGGAGAGAGATAAAGAGGGACAGGGAGAAGAAGGAGAGGGAGAGGGAGAAGGAGAGAGAGAAGGAGGGGGGAGAAGGAGAGAGAGAGAGAGGGAGAGACAGAGAGGGAGAGACAGAGAGGCAAGGAAGAGACAGACCAAAGACCAGAAATACCCTCCCAAGGCCTCACAATAATGTCATCAATCTGTTAAACCATGTGTGTGTGGATTAATCCACTGTTAAGGTCAGACCCTTTCCCACAAGCCCCAGTTCTGAGCATCCCTGCACACCTGAGTTTTCGGGAAGCACTTCACATTCAAGCCACAATACTTCCTAACATGTGTGCCCTGATCTTGACTGCTTGCTCTGAGCCTGCTCATGTAGGTCTGACTAGAGGAATTTGAAGTGGCAGTCAGTGCTCTACCACCAAGCCTGACACCAGCTGTGAGTTCTCAGTGCTGTCACTTACTGGATAGAGGTAGTGCAACTCTACGCCTGGTCCGTTGAGGCTTTTACCATGAATAGATATTGAATTTTCGATTTTTTAATTGTTTGGGTTAACGATGTTCTGTCTTACTTTGTCTTCCATATGTGAATTCGAGTGCATGGGTTTTCCAGTGTTGTGCTAGTGTTGAAGTCCTGGATGAACCCAATTGGCCATGATGTTTACTCTTTCAATGCACGGACTTGATTTGCTAGGAGTTTGTTGGCTATTTCTGTACCTAGGGCCAGGGGGCTATTGTCATATAGTTGTGGTTATTGTTTTCTTATCTATTTCTTGATTTAAAACCAAGGTAATGTTCACTTCAAAAAGTGGGTTGGAAAGTATACTGTCCTCTTTTATTTTATAGACCATATTATTTAGCATTTATATTTCTTCTGTAAATGTTTTGTAGAAATTTCCAGTGGAAGTATCAACATAGATATTTTTGTGTGCCGAAAGTTTTTTTTGGTGGGTGGGAAATATGAGGTAGGAAGGGTAAGCAACACACAATTCTTTTGGCAGATACAGGACTGTTCCCAATTTCTATTCTTCTTGAGTGAGGTTTGGTATATTTTCTCTCTCAAGGAATTTTTCCTTTTCCTTCTAACTACTAAATTTGAGGACAGGAACTTGTAATTATGTTTGCTTAAAATTCTTCTAGCATCTGTAGCATCTGTAGTGATATACCCTTTTTCAATTCCAGATAACTATGTGTCATCTTTTTTTTCCTCCTGCAAGTTTGGTTAGAAATTTATTGACTTTGTTTATTATTCTGAAACATCCTAGAATTATGTTCTGCTGAGTTTTTTGTTGTTTTTCTCATCTTAAATTCACTGCTTCCTGCCCTTCACTGTGCTATTTATCCTGCTCCTTTGGTTCAGCTTGGTGTTACAGTTTCAGTTTCCTAAGGTACAAATTTAAATCACTGATAAGAAATCATTTTCCAGCTGGAGCGGTGGCTCAGTGGTTATGGCGCTTGCCCAGCAAGCATGAGTACACAGGTTCAAACCCCAGCAACCACATGCATGGCTAAGTGTCAGAGCAATGAGAGCCATGTGAAAAACTCAATAAAAATTGATTGTCTCTCTCTCTCTCTCTCTCTCTCTCACTGTCCTTCTCTCTTAAAAAAAAAAGAAAGAAAAAAAAAGAAATCATTTTCCTTCTCAGTTATAAGCACTTGATGCTGTAAACCAATGGTTTGGTTTCAGTATTGATTAATTGATATTCAGCATTAATACATCAGTATATTACATTTTCATTAAAATAAAAATGTTTTTAAATTTACAACATATTTCTCCTTTCCAACTCATTGATTATTTAGACTTTTGTTATTTAGTTTCTATATTTTATAGGATGCAACTTTATCCTGTATTTTGCCATGGCCTAAGAAGTTACTTTAGAAAATTTTAGTTTTTGAAATGCTTTCAGGTGTATTTTAAGGCCCAGTATATCTTGTATCTTGGTAAATGTCCATAAGAACTTGGAAAGAATGCATATGTGACTTTTGGATAAAGCATTTTATAAATGTCAATTAGCTTAAATTCAATGTGCTATATAGGGCTTCTATAATATAATGGCTCTGTATATGCTTGTCTTAAAGGGGTATTTAAGCACCCAGGCAGAAGTCTGACTTAGCCTCCTTCTCTTTTTAGCCCCTTAGTTTCCACTCCATGGATATCGAAACTTTATTGTCTTACATACACATTCAGGATGATATTCCTTCTTGGAGAATTGCCCAATTTATTGCTATGAAATGCCCCTTGTTTTCTCTAATACGTCTTTCTCCAAATTCTAAAGTTTCTTTAATATTAGAACGGTCATGTAAGCTTTCTTTTGATTAACGCTTGAATGACATCTCAATTTCTGTTATTTTTCTATTTAAATAACTAGTACCATGTAACAGAATCTTTACTGAACATTTAGTTTGAAATAACTACAATCTTATAAGCAGTTGTAGGAAGCAGTACGGAGATGTGTGTCTCCTCTTCCCAGTTTCCCTTAATGGTTACGTTCTGAGAAACAGTGCAGTCTCGCAGCCAGGATAGTGGCGTTGATTCCGTCCAGTGACCTTCCTCAAATTTCCCATTTTAAGTATAAGTGTGTGCACATGTGCTTGTTCCCCTGTAGGAGGCTTCTTCCCATGTCCATGAGCCCACAACCAAAGCCCTGTGCAGAACCCTTCCGCACATTGCCCTCCATAACCACACCCAGCTGTCCCCGTCCCCCGACTGTCGGCAGCCCATTTCTCTAGTTTTGTTATTTGGAGAGTGTCATCACGCAGAAGCGTGCACTGCGTGGGCTTTGGGCTTGGTACTGTTTTATCCCCACCAGCAGTGTGTGAGGGATCTGGTTCCTCCGCGTCCTCCTGAGCCTTCGATACAGTCGCTGTGTTGCAGATTAGCTGTTCTAATCAGTGCATTCTTCTAGCCGCTCTGTCTTTATGTTTAAACCTTTATGTTCAAGGTGGGTATTTTTATTTATTAGTTTCTTAGCACGTAGTTGGTCCTTTCTTGTGCTGTTATGTGTAGTGATTTCTAGTTACTGTACTTGTTGGTATGCTTGAATTAAAATCTTAAAAAAGTTTTTTTTTCTATTTGTGCCACTTTTTGTCTTTTTTCTGTTTCCTGTTGGATTGAGTGTTTTTGCTCTGATTCTATTTTAGTTCCATATTGATTGGCTTAAAATTCTTTAGTTCTAATTATCCTTTGTCTTAGCAATTGCAGTAGAAGTTACAATGTGCATCTGTATTTAATCAAAGTCTGTCTTCAATTAATACACGCTCAGAACTCAGCATGAATTTTTATGTGAACTGTGTATTTTGCATTACCTAGATTAAAAACTAAATATTCTATTTGAAGATATGGTATTCACTATCATACATGAATCAAAGTCTTCTAAATTAGATGCAAAGAAGACACATTTTCACCCAGACCAAGAGATCTAAATTAGACTAAAAGGGATTATCCATTATCCATATATGTGGAGTGGGTTGAGAATAGAAGTTGTGAAATAAAGTTTAGTCATAATCCCATGATGTGGATTTCAACAGATTTGGAAAAATTTTGACAAGACATATGCTAATTTTCTTCTATATCAATTTAGTACTCTATGTGAAATAAACAATTATATTTCACAACTGACATTGTGTCAAGTGACATGTTAGAGTCCATTTGAAGGATTAAAGAGATCTGCGAAGCAGACATTGTTGACGAATCAACCATGTGGTTTTGGAAATTTTTAGAAATGCAATGATGTTACAGACATCACTTAATGGTTAATTTTTGGATAAAAATAAGTATGTGAGAATTGTCACATGTAAAGTGGCCTTACTGTTGGCATTTATCACATACTATGTGAACATCATCAATGGCAAGGAATTATCATTCAATGTGAAGTTTCATTTATACCTGTAAATAATTCAAAGGCTCATTTCACCCTCTTGGATCACCGATAGTTTGCTAAGCTTTATTACAGATGAATGATTGCCAACCTCCCTTCTTCCCAGTCCGTGGTGGACCTCACTCAAGAGATGAGCTTTGGGGAACAATTAAGGTTCAAATCATAACAAACTGTGCCCTTTTTGAGAGCATGCTGCTCTGAAGTGGGTGTGTCAAGCCAAGAAGGGGCACCATGAAATGGAGAAAGTAGATCTCATTGACTCCAAAGCTCCTGCTGCAACAGGCTTTGCAGTCCAGCTACCTGAGAGTGGAGAAAGGAGAACCGTGACTTAGAGGCAACTTATGGAGGCCCTGAGTTTAGGGTATGGGGGTGCTTTACTACAGAATTGATAAACACCCCCAAATACCCCCCAAAAAAGAGAGAGAAGCTTAAAGAAGCTATGGGATTCAGCAAGAGCAAATCCTAGGGTGAGTGAGTTGAAAGAGGCTAACTAAGGAAGCAGAGTCCTTGAGTAGGTGAGCAGAGGTCTTCAGCTAGATGGAAGCATGAAGAGTAGAAATCTCCACGTGGACAAGGAGGAATGCTAAGCTTCAAGGACCAATATTTCTCAGACACAACATGTGAAATGAGATGACCCCTGCTCAAGTACCTGGGGTACTAGGTGAAGCTTTGTGTGTGTGTGTGTGTGGATTGTGCTTTGTGTGTTAGCACACTTCTTGGAGAACAGGACAGCAGATCATTAATGTTGGAGATGCAATCTCACTGTGGAGCCTGCAGCAGGAGGAGGACACTGATGGAGGCCCTGGAACGCCGGTCAGTAGAGTCACTATGGTGAGGATATAAGGTTGGGACCATTGTGAGAAAGTGATGAGGTCATTTATTTGAAGTTAGTGTGTCAGCAAGATGGGCTGGAGGGGCAGAGCAGAAGAGAGGAAATTCAGCAGAATGTGTGCCTGAGTGTGCACTTCATCCAGAGGAGGCCCGTGGTTTAAGGGCAGCTGCAGAGAAGACGGGGACCTGGTTGTAACTGAGGTTTGGATTTGCGCTGGCTTTGTGGGGAACTGCAGGGAAGGCTGAGGTGGAGGGCTGGAAGGCGTATCCTCAGAGTGCTTGAAATGAATGGCCATACTCTAATCCGAGAGAGGAGGGAGGTGAGGAGACCACACCTGTTACGCTCCTATGCACAGTGTCTGAAAATGGTAATGTCACCAACCAAGTCAGCATTATCAATTTGTGGGCAAACGGGGAACTTTAATTTGTCATAGACTTTTCACTTCCCTGCTTATGACCCTGGGTTTCTTGTGCTGTGAATTCCTTTTTTTGTGTCTTCTCAACATTTTTCCGATTATACTGTATTTCAAATAAATTTCAGGAACTTATATGTACAAGGGATATTAAACTTTTGCATGTGCTACAGGTATTCTTTCTGTATTTTTAAAGTTTCTGTTGTGTTTGATTTTTAGAACGTTTAAATATGTAAATATTGTCGGCATTATTTGCTCAATAGCTTTAAGTTTTGTAATTGTGGTTGGGAAGGCTTTTCCTGCAAATACTTTTAAAAATCTCACATTACTTTAAATATGCTTACATGTTTTTACTTTTATGTTTTGGAATTTATGTATGGCATAAATTTTCCCCCAAATGTTTATTTTCTCAACATCATTTATAGAGAGACTCATTTTTTCCTCTCTTGTTTGCAATAACACATGTACTATAAATTAACTTTTATGCGTTCTTGGATCTATTCATCAATTCTCTGTTCTGTTCTTCTAGAATAGCACATTTTATTATAATAGCAATTTCTTAGAATATTTTAATATTTGATAGAACAAATCCACCTAAATTATGCATATATTTCACATTGTTCTTGGCAATGCTCACAATTATTCTTCTATATAAATTTCATATTTAATTTGTCCAGTTCCCAAGTATACCCCTATTAAGATAAGGATAGAAATTTTATTAGACTACCTCCCATAGCATGCTGTAGAAGTTATCAGGTATGATCATTTTAATTGAAGCTGTCTTGTTTTGTAAACATGCAACATCTGTAAGTAAAGACACTTTGTTTCCATTAGCCATACTTAAACTAGGATAGTGTTTTAAACTGTGTCACATTGTCCCTTTAAAACCACTATGAAAATCATTATTCTTGTCTTTTCTCATAATTTTAGGGACATTTTTCTCAACAATTCTTCATTTAATACAGCAATTGCTGGGGGTTTTGATGGGTAGTCTTTCGAGGGGCTTATATTTTGCTCTTTTTAGTTTAGACTTTTCGTTTTGACTGGCTTTGTTTTGTAGCCCAGCGGCCGGGGTGTTCCTCTCTGCAAACCCATCCCTACTTTCTCCTGTGTTCTCTAGCTCTGTTCACATGTTGCTCCTGCTCCCTTTCCTCCATGCAGACCCTGCTCCTGGAAGGACCCTTCTGTCCTTCCTGCCACTGACCTCAGCAGCTCTCCATCAGGTGAGATGGTCTGAATTGGTCTGAATTGTTCCTCTCCCACCAGAGGTGTGAACTGTGTCCTCTCAGCCAGATGAAGCATGCCGATCACTCTTCAGTCTACGACACAGGGCACCTGCCCTTCTGGCTCTCCCTCGATGGCCATCGGAGAGCCTGGCACACTGTTTTCATCACACTGAGAACTGTCAGCCACTCACTCCTCAGGATACCCCAGGCTGCTCTGCTTTCTTAATTATAGTCACACCAGACATAGACTAGGCACCTGGGACAAACATTTAGCTGCATCTGTAGCCATCAGCCCCCGCGCCAGGGCTGCTGACAGAGTTACCATGAGCTTAGGCTGTGTAGTTCTCACTGGAAGCCAATGTTAAAAAACAAACAAAAACAAACAAACAATAAAAAAAAATACTAGATTGCAGAATGTCTCTGTGTTCTTACTTAATGATTCGTGAAGACTTGCTCTATCGTATTCTAAATGCCACATACAAAGGTTTGGTAAGACCTATTTATCTCAGAACTTTGTGGCTGGAAATGATTTTACTTTCCTGAGAGACAGAATGAATTTTTCTATTAAATAAAGAATGTTACCCAATTCCTGAGATTTCATCATGTGACGCTGTTGACAGGATGCTCCCTTCTTCGCCTTTTTTTAAAATCTTCCTTTCTTCATGCCTGACTCTTCCCTCGCCATGCTTCTGCGTTGCTCGGTGAGGCATAATCCTCCTAGTTCCTTTCCTGTAAATTCCCTTCGTGAACATCTCAGGTGCCATCAAGGCTAGACATGTGGAAACAAGGACTAAAAACAAAGAAAAGCAATTTCAGTATAGGCAGAGGCAAGGAAATTGGCACGTTTTCTTTTCCTCCCTATCGTAATTTTGTGGGGTCCAATGGTCATCAGGTGACTCCTCAAAACACAGTCCCCAGGTTGATGCTAGCTCCTGAATCCTGGTGTGATACGTCAGAGAGAAGATTAAAACGACTTTTTATATCTACATTGGTACTCCGGTGTGGAAACTCTCAAGACCAAATGTAGACGGTGTGTTGTTTTATTGAAGACTATTTCCAGTGACCTTTCAGGCTCCTACATGTATCTGAACAAGTTTAATCTCATAAAAAAATGAACAAGTGAATACCTTAAAGATGTGCTTCCCGATAGTGGGCTGTGATATCATCCTAGGCAAGAAGGCCATGCCAGAGACCTTACACATTCCTGAAGCCCGGGAGCCCCGTTTTGCCCAAGGTCTGCTCTAAAACGCACTACCAGGGTAGAGGCTTCATCTGGGCCCTCCGGTTCCCACTCAGGGAAGATGGATGAGGGAAACGGTCCTCGTGACATCGTGGCCATGCCACAGGCTGCCTAAATGCTGGCCAGCCTGTCATTCTAGGCCGGGAGGCACCTGGCCGCAGGGGGTCTCTGGTGGACCTCTGGTACCTCAAGGCGTCATGTGCCTCTGCTCACCCCTCCAGGGACTGCTCCAGAGACCGACACAGGGCTCCACTCACTTTGCCCAGGCAGCTCAGCAGAGCCCAGGAAGTGTCAACACCACTGTCCGAACGTCTCCCACTTCTGCCGCATTCCCAGCTAAGGGTTGCTGGGGCATCCTGTCTACCCCACCTCACCATCCTCTGCAAGAACAAAACAAGATGCAATGGAGACGCATTTTTAACTCTTTTCTGGAATATTTTTACTCATATAAATATATCTTGCTCCGAAACTCCCAACTCATGGAACAAATGGTTTTCTCTAATTGAAGGAGTGGAGGAAGTCACCTAAAACAAAATGTTTACTGAGTGATGGGCTTGTCCCAGACAGAGCTGTAGGGCTGTGGTTCTAAATTCCACAACCCCCTACCATGCTAAGGACATGTCTATAAAATGTGAGCAAAGACAAGCTCTGCCCTCAGAGCGGGGAGTGCGCTCACTGAGCCAGGAGCACAAGGTGCGCAGTGGGGAAGATTCAGTAAAATGGGGACAATGGGGGAAAGGCTGTCAGGTGGAAAGCACAGCCCAGGAAGTGTGGTGTGCAGGGAGGGAGGCCAGGCTCCACAGCAAAGGGTGGAGATTGACAGTGAGGAGCTGCATTCTGCCACCCTGCAGCTTCTGTCCCCAGGCTGGGAGCATTTCTCTTTTGAGTCCTTTATTGTCATGGCCTGAGGCTGGAGGAATGTGGCTCTGGAGATCCAGTGTGGGTCTTCTCTGTGTGACACTCTGAAGCACCAGGTCCTAGTCACTCTGATTGTCATTCCCTCTCCTTGCCCTGGGAGACACCCAGCAGGACACCTCCACCATCCCATCCCTCAAGGGTTTCTTTCAATTCTGTTTTGGTTTGTTTTCCTCTTAATTAAGCCCTAGAGTGAAAAGCAATTCCAAAGAGCAAAACTTTCAAGAGTTGTGTAAGTTTCCTAAGACTGCTTGTGACAAAAGACCTCCCGTTGGAGGGCTTGAAGCAACAGGCAGTTGCTGGCTCACAGTTCCGAAACCTCGAGTCCAAACCCAGGGACAGTGGGGCTGGCCCCTTCTGAAGTCTATGAAAACCCATTCCAGGTGGCCCTGCCAGCGCCTGCTGGTTTCCTGGGCCTTAGGAAGGCACCATCCTGACCTGAGTCTCCACACTGTGACGCCTTGTGTGTCCAGCCCAGATTTGCCCTTTTCATAGGGACACCAGCTATCCTGGCTCAGGGCTCCACCCTTCTCCAGCCTGACCCCATCTTAACCAAATGCATCTGCAATGACCCTGTTTCCAGACAAGTTCACAGAGGTGACTGCATGGGGTGGGGAGCCAGGACTTTGCCATATGAATTCCCAGGGGACACAGTTGAACCCATAGCAATTGTTTTGCCATGTATTCAAATTCAGTGTAGACTATTATAGGAAAAGAAAAAAGCAATTTTTTTTTTGATCCTGATGTTACAGAAATGCTGAGAAGTCAGCGCAGTTTGGGAAGTCACTTTGGCGTCCAGCTGCCTGTGACATTCCCTGACATTCTGTGACTCGTCAGGGACCCCACAGGCAGACCCTCTGTGCACACTGCCTTTCGTTACTTCCAGGGGAAGAGCTCTGTTTTATTAGCGATCCCATGTTTTCCCTTGTCTTTATTTCTAGATTTCCATTTTTTCCCATGTAAATATGAAAACACATGAAAGAAAGGTATTTTCTCTCTCTCAACTGCAGAAGTTTGAAAAAGGAGATTGGCTTGCGTCTTCGACAGAATGGTCCATTGAAGTACATCTTTTGAAAAAGTAAGGCGGGCTCTCTCCTTTCTCACTGGGAATCTAAAAACTAAAGAAAGAAGTGGGACACTGAAGACTGATGAGAAACTTTATTTGAGGGACAATTTCATTGACTGGTGTCATAAGAGTCAAAGTGATGCTGGTTTTGTGGATGTTGGGTTCTTGTCTTCTTGAGGTTGAAGAAGGAAACCAAGGGATACAAAGGCAAGAGGAGCAAACAGAATTTATTTAAGAAAAGCCAGAAATGAAAGACTTCTCCACGGGAAGGCAGTCTCGGAGCCGAGGATTCAAAGAGAGGTCCACTCATCTTTCTTACAGTCTCTCAAGATTCCCCCTTTGATTAATCGTTGCCTTCCCTCCCCCATGCTGGGAGCAGGGCTCAGGAGCTCTGGTCTGATCTCTCCTTTTGTCCTGGGCACGCAGCACCTTATCTGCAGAGGAGCTGCCTGTGTCTGGAACACCGTTGGAAGCAGAGGGCTTTGTTAGCATGGGGGGGAGGTTGTAACAGGGGATCCTCTTTGCCCTCTGAGAAAAAAAAATGACTGTCAGCCAATTTCCTCCTCACTGACCCCCATCATTCTGCCTGCACCGACTGCCTAACTTTCTTCCTCTTTCATTCCCCCTCTCATTAAGGAAACTTTTACTGCTATAAATAAAGGGTAATTGGGTGATGACCATTGTTTAGCTGCTTCAGGCTGAGAGAGGGAAAAGAGGGGCAAGCAGTTTGGTTTCCTTCTAAGAGTGTTTGGGTCAATTGAGGGGTCCTCAATAAGGGTCTTCTGGCATGCTCGAGCGTGGCTCCATCTTCATCACCATTGGAAGTGAACATCTGCAGAGGATTCAGCAGGCCTCCAATTCCTGCTGCGCCTTGGCCAGCAGACCTAGGCTTCTGGAAGGAGTGCTCCCTTCCAACGCGGGGCTCACCTGAGAAGGGAGCTTTGAATGAATCTGCATGGGCAGCTCCACTTTGCCATCCAAGCATCTTTTATGTGTCCTTTGAGGAGATGCAAATAATATCACATGCTCCTCTGCCCACGGTAAAGACTATACAAAGTCAACGCTCCTCCATGGAGGCAAACTGTCTGGTGTTCAGAAAGCGTCAGGCAGCCGCAAGCCAGGACTTAAGTCCTAACGGACTGATGGAAGTCATCAACCACTCTTACTGTGACCAAAGTGAGCTGCAAGGGATCCCTTGATAGTGGTAAGGACAAAAACAGGAGCTCCAGCAATGGCTGGGGGCAGAGGCGGAGGAGGAAAGCGAAGCGGGCGGGAGTCAGGTTTGGAACCCACCACTGAGCTTCAGCTACTACAGCATCGCCGCCCACCTGTTTGCTTCCCTGAGCCCTTTTTTCAAGATGAAGAGAAGACGTGGTCTACCCTGTTTAAGGTCATCCCAGGTTCAGAGTTGCGTAGTAAATTTGCTTCTAATATTTAATTTATTGATGCAGTTTGTGACAGTACACCACTTTCCAATACTTTGCATCTTTTGAACGAACATTTTGTTAACCACTGGTTTTCAGGGTGACATGCCAGGCCAGTTTCAGGGAGCCAGGTCAAGGTGCTTCCTACGGTTGGGGCACTATAGCTTATAAAGAAACACACTTTCTATTTCTAAATGTGTAACTGGCTACGTAAGATTGTTAGTGTGCGCCATGCCTGATCGGCTTTGTCTAGGGGCAAAATGCCCTACAGTGCCACTCTGCTGTACAGAAAGGCTCATCACCAGGTGGAGGAGGTGGGCCTGAGGGGAGCCGTGATTCCCCGAAGCTCTGCGGTCAGCAGCTTTCTCGTCTGTGGCTTTTTCTCTTCATCGGCAGGAATTGCTCTCTGTAGTAACAGGGCTGGCAACTCTGGAGGAAGGCTCCCCACCAGAGGATCACAAAACCTCCCCGGGTGATAAATCCTCCACCTTCATCTCCAAGCAGATAGCACCACGCTCTCGTCAGCACTGCACTTGCCATTTGAACTCCTCATTACTTAAAAATAGGAGAAGCAGGAAAAGGGGAAACAGATTCAGAAGTGCAGAACCTGATAAAGCACCATGGGGGACATCGGTGCGAGAAAGGAGGGAGCGATAGCCGCCTCGTCCTTCAACACCTGTCATAACCTCAGGAGGAGGACAGGAGCGTGTGATGAGAAATAATCCCCGATGACAAATCCTCATTCGGAGAAGCAAGCGAGCCCTCATCCGCTGCCCTATGATGGTTTCATTTTTTCCCCTGAAAGCAATATTCTTCATTTTACAGTCTGCAAACAGTAAGTTCTAAATAAATGTTGGATGGAGGGAAACGTGAAAACACACGCAGGAGTTAATAGTTGGAGGCTATTTCTGAGGCTGATTTTGAGTGACTTCACAGTTGCTTATGAAAAAATAGATGCAAAATCCTCTTTAAGTAAAAAGTATTTAAAACAGACTGATGCACCAGGGAAAGCTAAAGGAGTTGAGCTGTTCCCTGGATTATGTTTGTCTTTTAATCCACTTTGCCCTCAACAGGCAATGTGATGTGAAGACCTCTGCCCATATTTTCAAAGGCTTCTTCTGCTGTCTGGGTGATATATTTAAGTGAGACCCTAACGCGACATTCTCCTGCATTTCTTGCGTTGGCTGAAGTGTGCTGCCAGGCCCGTTGCGCTCCTGTGCCAGCCTTAATTTAACCAGCCTGAAAGCAGGACCCACCATCTCCATCACCACGTGCATCTCTCTGCCAGGTACTGCTAACTGTAAAAATGGTTGACCTTTCCGGAGATGCATGTGCTACTTGCAGAGAAAATCAGGAGTTGAGAGGAGGAGAGTCCTTTAGACAATTAGTCTGAGGCATCCGCCCGGCTGCTTACCTGTGGCGTGAGCACGTCCTTGGAAATGCTGAGATCAACAGCTTTAGCCTTGGTTAAATTTGTATGGTGACCAACACGTTTTATTGAACCAAAGCTTAAGGCTAAGGGTGAGAAAAGGGATCTGGTGCTTACTGTTTCTAGGAAGGGAAAGACATTGTACGTACACTTGGCCCTCCCTATCATCAGTTCTGCATCCAACTGCCATCAAAAACGTGAAGAAACTCATACAGCCTTTTTTCATGCCATTGATCCCTCAACAATACAGTAAGAACAATCCACAGAGCAGTTACACTACATCACGGTAGATAAGTCGTCGAGCCATGGTTTAAGGTGCTCAGGATTTGGTGCACAGGTCTAGGCAATTATTGTGCCATTTCACTGAGGGGACATGAGCCTCCTTGGTACTGGTGAGGAACAGTTCCCACAGGTACCGAGGCACGACTTACTGTGATGGCTGGGGAACTAATGCCAGGGAAAGGTTCCTTGTCCACCGACGAGGACCTAACCAGAATGGGGACATCAGAGCCTTGATTTGAACTTAGGGGACTGTGCTACCATGGTGGGTTTTACCTGTTCATCCTGGGCAGGTGCAGGGGATGTGCTTGGGCCCTGAAGCCTGGCAGAACTGGATTCCAGCCCAGTGGTGCAGTGATCTATTAACTGCAGGACCCTGGAAGTGAACGGAGTCTCCTGGGTCCCAGTTCTTCCCCTGTCTATAAAAGCTACGAAGTGGAGCTCACCCAGCCACCCCAGGCTCTGCTCAGCAGAAAGTGAGATCTGGTGCCAAGCTGACCGGGGGTGAGGTCCTTGGTAAACATAAATCTGGACTTAGCATGATTTAGTGTGCATGGAAGTAACAGGCCACCGCAGTTTTCTGTTTAAACACAATAGGAGGCTTCTTCCTGAGCTGCCTGGATTTCAAGGGTAGGCAGGGGCGTGAGGCAGAGGAGGCCAAGGACTACTTAGAATGCGCTTGCCACTAAAGGAGGAACAGAGCACTGTATGTGAGCTTCCTGCCATCTCAGGATGGCCCACTCTCCTTCTGCTCACAAGTTACAGTGGGGCAGAGTCATTTGGCCCTGTTCAACAGCCAGAAGCTTGGAGCTGGCGGGCAGGGATTAGAGTTACTAGAGAGCTGTTCCTCCCTCCCAAATCTCCTTTTCATAGCCTTCAACCAAGTTCTAAAGGTCACCTAAAAATCAAAACAAAGTCCACTTAATAAATAGTACATAGCTTGGATCATAATTTAGGTAACCTTGGCACATCCCCACCTACCAGTCCCTTATCAAATAACAAAATCAAATAAATTATATATCTGTAATTAGCACACAGTAAGTCAAGGACCATCAGCTCCCACACCTTACTGGATAATAGAAGTCTGATCAGCTTGGTTTTTCAAATATGAGAAAGGCCCTCCTAAGTCATTTGTGAGTTTTCAGTACTCCTAGGGGCACAGGGACCCTGGGTTGGCAGAGTGACTCTGATGATGGTGGCTTGCACCTTACATGGGTGACTGTGTCCTCTGGCATGGGCTTCACCTCCATGTCTGTACAAAAGGACAGTTGTCCTCCTGTCCTGCAGGGGCATTCAGCCCGCATTGTGAAATCCCACAGCCTCACAGCAGCTTCTGTGTGGATGGAGGAAAGTTGGTGGAAAATCCATGCTTCCCACCCAATGAGCTGGACTCCTACAAGATGGCGAAACCGTCTCCTGGTCCCTGCCAGGCTCACCCCTCTCGATCCCAAGAGAAGCAGAGAGTGTGGGGCAGGACAGGGCTCACAGCGAGGGCTGGTGGCTTCTCATAGCTGGTGGCTTCCTTGTTGGCTGCCCTTCTCCCAATAAAAAATCCAAGAGGAACAGCTCAGTTTGCCCCAGGACAGCGCATGCATTTAGGGGACCAAACTTTCTCAGACTTCACTAACTTTCAGGCTTCCCCTGGATATAGGGATACAGGTGAATATGGTCAACTTCTCCTCCAGGAGAACCATTTCCTCTAGTCTCCTGGAGACAGACAGGGTAGAGTTCATCCGAATGCAGCATGATACCTATGACGGTGGGGAGGAAGAGTGCTAGGAGTTTCTGGAACACAAGACTCAGGATGCTCTGGGGAACGGTGGGCAGGTCCTACATGCATTCTGAAGGAGACTGACCCTCTGCTAGCCCGTTCCACTGCATCCCCATCACTGGCCACACCTCAGGACCCTTGAGCAGCCTCACCAGGGCCCACCCTAACCTTAAAATCACCATACATCACATTTTACCTGTAGGGCAAAATGTGTTCAGTAGTCCTGTTTTCCCGTGAACGCTGGAGAGGGCCCTGGGGAGGGTCTGGACTTCAAGATGCCTTCTTCTCTCCCTTCCTCCTTTGCACATCTTCTCATCCACCTTCCCTGGGATCTCCTCTTCCATCGCTTCACTCTTGCTTGCACTGCCTGTTCTCATGGTTCTTCCTCCCTAGAAGCATTTCCTTGAAAGGGATTTGTAATTATTACACATTGGTAAAAGTTAATGAAAAGTTTAAAAGGATCACCTTGCAATCTAGCTGCAGTAGGGTGAGTTCCACCTGATGTTTCGAAGAATCAAGGGTGAAATTAGAAAGCATGTCGCTGCTTGCATGGAGATTTCTAAAGCACAAATTCAGTTATCAGGGGCAGGAGTTATTGCACCAGACATAATATGTATCCCTGGAATGTTGATCCAGGTGCCAGAAAATTGCAGGCCAGTAGGAAAATGGTGTAATCTGCGATTCCATCTGGCCCATGAGCTTCCAGTGGCCTTGCTTATAGATTGTCAGAACTGTTCATTAAGTTTGTTGTGAAACCAAAGGCTTAATATCTGTAATTTAGAGGGTTCAATAGGCAGTTAAATTGAGTGAAACTATTTTTGAATGACTACTCCAGTTTCCGAGAAATAGCCGACATTGCAGCTCAGTAGAGCTACGTTTTGAGGCAGCACCAGGAATTCAGAATTATTTATAGGCTCTTTAGAACAGGGCTTTGCTATGCTACGTTGAGATACTTCTTCTCTCCTTTAAAAAGAAAGTGTTCACAAAAGCTACAGCGCCGACAAAAGGAAACATTTCTAACGCAGAGGTTATCAGCCACAACCACAAAACTTAAAATGGCTCAAACGGAGCAAAGGTCGATTGCTTTCTGTTTTTGTCTTTGTCTGATCTGTGGTTACCCTAAAATGCATGGGAAAATGCATTTGCACGGAGTGATGTGTGCTGAACGGTGGGGAGACGGAGCTCCTCAGGCGGAGGGCTTTTCATGTCAGGCACTTGTGAGCACTTCGTACAACATCTTATTAACGGGGATAGCTATCCTCTCCCGGAGCAAAGGAGACGCTTCCTGCACTCAGAATGTGCCCCCCGAACCACAGATGGAAAGGGTGACATTTCTGGGGAGTGATATGAAATGGTAGAGCAGACATCAGGGAAGAGGGAGAACAGGGAATGACATTGACATCACCCTGCAAGGAGGAAGCAGGAAGGGGGAGCTCATGGACCCTGGTGCCCCAGTCGGCCTCCGTGTGTTCCCAGGGGGGCACAAGGGCCCCAGGAGCTGGCTTGGTAAGGCCTAGATAGGCTGTGTGTGCTTCTCCCAAGGGAGTTCTAACCTAATGTGGTGGGGATAATCAGCTGCCGACTCAAAATCCATTCTCTCCTTCCTCCTTTAGCCACCAGTGGCAATGTGCTAGGCAAAAGAATAAATAGTGACATTTGTGCCCCTGTCTTTGCAGCTGGGGTGACGGTTATGGCCAAGGAGGTGTAAGGGCAAGTCAGCTGGGAATTCCCGGGGAAGCTTGCCTTCCTGGAACAGAAGCTGCCTCTTTTTCCTCCTCACTCTCATCTTCCTTCCCGGAATGTGGGCTGAGGATGGAGATAGAGCAGTACTTTTTTGTGATCAAAAGACAAGCAGGAAGAAGAAATCCCCATACATGGGGTGAGAGAGCAGAGATCTATACACAGCCCAGGCTCGTGGAACTACAGCTCACTATTATGAAAGAGGGGTGCAAAGCCATGCGAGAGTTGTTACCTCACAGGGCCGCAGTTAGGTTGCAGAGTCAAAGGCCCCTTAGGGAACTAAGAGTATGTAGTTCTTATAGGACATCAGCAGAACCCAAGGCAAGTTAACAATCAAATGGGCAAACTGAAAACGCAAAGCAAGAAACCCACCCAGGCCAAACACGTCCAAGATCAAGGAATTCTTTCCAATAAGCAGACACATGAATTAGTATTAAAATATGGGTACACCGGAGTACTGCGGAGTTCTTTATTTTGAGGCATTATGTTTTTATTAGAGCACTATAGTTACACAGTAGCTGGGTTCATATTGACAAAATCATGAATGTATGGAATTTAATTTTGAACCCCATCTCCCCAATTTCCCTTCCATCCTCCCTCCCCCTATTCTCCTTCCCCTACTGATTTTCCTTTCACTCATTTAATTATTTATTTTCGAAGGGTGCTTTCTATGCATATAAAAAGGTGAAATTCCTGGTGGCACCTTCGTGTGTGCCTATGGGGTGACTTTGTTAAATCCGTTCCCAGTTCCTCCCCTTTCCTGTTCTCCACTCTCACTCGCACTCTCCTCCTTCTGTTCCACTGATCGTCCCTAGATTTTTATGTTGACTGACACCCGCTCCTGCCTTCTTCCCTTTATTTTGCTCTTGCTTCCAAGAACGAGAGAAAACTTTCTTCCCGTGGTTTTCTGAGTCTCCTTATTTATGACTCCATTTCCAGCCATTTGCCGGCCAAGCCATAATTTCCTTCTTCTTTCAGGCAGAGGGAACCTCCTTTGTGCATACGCACCACATTCTTGAGCCGTTCCTCTTTTGACGGGCATCTGGACAGATTCTATAACTGGGCTACTGAGAACTGTATCCCGAGCAGATATTACTATTTAGTAAATAATAATGGAAATGATGAAATTAATTCAAACTCTGCCCTGCAGTAAAAATCTCTATGTAATTGTATAAGAAAATGAACTTGGTAGTATTTTTAGATTTTCTATGCACTTATACAATTTTCCTTTTGTATTCTGTCCATGGATGGCTCCAGTCTTAGAAATATTTTCCAGTAATGATCTGATCATTCACTTTTTTATGTCCCCAAACCATCACCTCCTAATTTGGTTTTCTCCAGTTCTTCCTCATCCTTCAAATGATTGAACTCAAAGACCATGGGGAGAGTCGCTGAGATGCTTTTTCTGAGCAATGTAACCTCCCAGTATTTCCCCAGAGGTTTTACAAGGTTACCCGGGACCGGGGACACGTTCTGGGGAAGAAACACTCCCGCGATGCACCGTGAGATTCCATAGACATGACACTGGATTTCAGAGGTGCAAACGCGCTCTGTGGTTGAGGGAGACTTTCCAGTGAGGGGCTTCAGAGGTGGCTTGAAGGACTGGAAGGTGTGGAACAGAAGAGTTTTCTAGGGACAGGACCTGGTGGAGGTGGTAGGTCTCCATGAACCACTGACGTGGCTGGAGGCAGGTGATCAAGGGGAGAGCCGGACCCTACTGTGGGACAAAAGGAAGCAGGGCTGCACTGGGAAGCTGAGAACCATCTACGGGACCCTCACGCTCTGAGTGTGGGAAAGGGAGAAGCCTGCACCTTGTTCAACTTCCCTTTAACATTGAGCTTTCTTAAAGGTGGAAATTTATTTTGCAGTTCTTTGGTTCAGTACACACATGTAGGTTCTTGGTCTTCTTGGCAGAACGTCCCTTCTGTGATTATGAATGTCCCTAAACACAGACCTAACGTGAGCATTATAAGGGGTGTTACCACTTCTTACACCAGGTCGTGTCACCGTGGACCTTCATTCAGCAACCACAGTGGTGTAGGAGGAGGCCTCCAAGGTGTGAGATTTAGCAAGACCCAGAGTCTCACATCATGATGTGCAAGATGCTCACTCCTCAATAGAAAGCCTCATCCAGCCACGAGCCAGGAAGATCTCAAACTGAAGGAGAAACAATCATAAGACAACAAAACCAAGACGATGTTTGGCAAGGATTTTACAACAACCACGCCAAAGATGTTTTAATGAGCAAGTGCAAATACAACCCAAGACTAAAAACACAGAAAGTTCCAAATAAATGGAAGATACGAGGTAAATAGAAATGATAGAACTAAAACTGCATTGACAAATCCAAACATAAACAGTGGACAGGTTCAACAGCACACCAGCTAAAACAAAGGAAAGAACCAGCCAACTCGAATGCAGGACAACGCAAATCACCCAAGCCAACAACGGAACAGACTCGACTTAAACAGAAACAGGGAGAGAGGGCCCTGAATCGTAAAAGGTTGTTCTACCAAGCAGACAAATCGCCTCAACATTTAGGCATAAGACAAAAGAATTCCAGAATAATGTAGAGCAAACACAATAGTAGTGAAAAGAGAAATAGATCCACAATTATACATGTAGAATTCAACAGCCCCTCATTCAATAATTGATTGATAAGCTACACAGAAAGTCAGCAAGGATTAATAGTCCAATGACATCATCAACAATGACAATTTTATTGCTATTTATACAACAGGGTGAAGGTTGTTTTCACGAACCCACAGAGCATAAACAACAATGATATCACTCCATATGCTATCTAACCATAATGAAACTAAACCAAAAATCAGTAGCAGAAACCCATCAGAAGAAAATCAAACCACTCAGAAATTAAACAATCAATTTCTAAATAATAAAATGAGTTGAATGAAAATGAACATCCAGAAGGTCAACATTTCTGAAATGCAGTTAAAATAGTAATGAGAGGAAAACTAGTGATCCTAAGACTTATCTTAGAAACAAAACATCTGCTGGACCCTGCGGTGCACACCTGGAATCCCAGCTACTTGGGAGGTTGAGGCAGGGGGATTGCAAGTTTGAGGCCAGCCAGGGCTATGGAGCAAGACCCTGCTCACCTGGGTTCGGTCCCCAGTATGACAAAGAAGAAAGAAACAAATAAAACAGCAAAACATCTTAAATCCGTAATCTATGCTCTACATCAGAAAGCTAGATGCACAAAATAAATTTAAAGCAGACAAAAGAAAAAGGTAATATTGATACTATTAAAATTAAAGAAATGGAAAACAAACAAGCACATTAAAGAAAGCAGATACCCAAAACTGAAAAACAGAAATATTTATACAAATGAAAAAAGTTCTTGTTCCTTAAAAAGAAATCAGTATGACTGATATATGCCTAGGAAGACTTCCAAAGAAACCCAGAGAAAAGACACACATTACTATTATTAGTACAAAGTGAGAGAAATTCCTAGACACTGAAGACATCAAAACTACAACTGAATATCATGGGCAACTCTGCACATATAAATCTAATCTATTACCTGGAATGGAATGATTCTTTGGAAAGAAAAAGTACTCCAACTCCTCTAATATGAAAAACCATTCACCTGCGCGGTCCCATAACTATTAAAGTAATTGAACCAGAAATTTAAAGCTTTCAAAAGAAAAAAAAAAAGAAAAGAAATTTCAAGGCCCATATAGAAGAAAATTATCAAATTTGATTTGATTATATCATTTGATAATATCAAATGATTTAGAAAGTGGTGAAATTAAGCAACCATTCATGATTTTAAAATATTTTCCAAAAATTAGGAACAGAGAACTTTTTCAGCTTGTGAAAGAGCATCAACAAAAGCCTACAGGAAATGTGGTGGCTAAGTGCTGAAAGACTGGGAAAGCTTTGCCCTGCGTCTGGGAATAAAGGAAGAATTTCCATTCTTGCAACTGTTGTTCAATGTTACTGGAAACCCTAACAGAGAAACAAGGCAAGAAAGAGAAAAGTCATGTAGATCAGAAAGAATGAATTACAATTGATTTTAATTACAGGTGACATTATGTTCTACACCGAAAATCCCTAATGATCTCTGAAAACCAATTATGCCTAGTGAGTGATTCAGCAATATCACAAGACTTGAGATCAATACACCAAGATCTATTGCCTTGCTATACGGTACAGCGAATTTGTGATCAATATGTTACAGTGCTGTTCACACTTACTCAAAGACAACCACACAAGTGTCCATCTAATAATATATGGACAGGATTCAATGTTGAAACTACAACTTGCTGGTCAAAGAAATCATTTAAAAGATTCTAATCAATGAAGAGACACCATGTTCATGATTTGGAAGACCTAACAATAAAGTTGTCAATCTCTCCAAATGAACACACCACTTTAATGCAGTTGCTATCACCATCCCAACAAGATTTCTGTTTTGGTAGATATAGATAGAATTATTCTAAAATGCATATGGAACACAAAGGCTCCAGAACAGTTAAAAACAATTAGGAATGAGAAGACTGAATTTGGAGAAGACTCTACAAACTTCCCAGGCTGGAACTGTGCATATCAAGGGTGTGTGATACCTGTGCAGGACTTTGGGACAAAGTCAACGGGGACAGAATAAAGACCCTAATAAACCTGAGGAAGCATAGACACTAATTTTTGATAAAGGTATGAAAGCAATTTGAGAAAGAGCATTCTTTCAACAAGCGGTAGAGCATTGGACCTCTGCAGGTGGAAAGGACCCCTCGATTTAAGCCATATAACTGGCAATAATAACTTCAAATGGATCATAGACTTGCATGTTAAATGTAGAACAATGAACCTGTTACAAGACAATAAAGAGAAAAACCTTCAGGATCTAGGACTTAGTGGCAGGTTCTTAAACACAGCCCATGAAAGAGAAAACAGACAGGTCGACTTCATCACAGTAAAAAGCATTTGTTCCGTGAAAGACCTTGTGAGGAGGATGACAGTGGGATCTTAGGCCAGGAGGAAACAGGTGCACCCTGCAGACTTGGCAAGGATGTGTATCTAGAGTAGACTAGGAACTCCTTGTTCCAAAGGAAGGGTTTCTGATGAAAAGAAGAGTATGGAGGGGGGAATCCAGGAGGAGGAGGCACGATGGGAAAGGGGGAACTTGGCATGATGCCGCGTGCATATACGGAAACAGCCCAGCAAACTCCACTTTCATGTGCAGCCACAATGAACCAATTAAAAAACAATAACAAAGACAGAAGGAAGGCCAACGAGGTAGAGGAAGTAGATGAGAGTGGGGGAAGGAGAGAGAAAGGGGAAGTTCTGAGGATCGAAAAGGAGCGAATTATGTCGCAGGCATTTTGGATGTGTCAGCATGAACCCACTACCATGTGCAGCTGCAAAGAACTAATAAAACATTTGAAAGAATAGCAATCCAATTAGACCAGGAGCAAGAGGCACGCAGGCCCCGTCATTAAGTATGCGATGGCGGTCACGTCCTTGCAAAGAGGGTCCCTTTTGGAGCACCTTTTGAACAACAGCCATGTAGAGTAAGACCTGGAGGATGTCACACACCTGTTAGGATGCATGAACTAGAAAGCAGAGACAGTGCCCATGCTGGACTATTCGCATCTGCCTGGTGGGAGTCTAAAGTGATTCACTAAATCTAGAAAGCAATGTTTTGAATTCAAACAAACATACAGTTGCCATTTGACTCAACAATTGCACACACGTGTAATCATTCCTAAGAAAAGAAAGTAAGTTGAACAAATATCTAAAATATATTGTACACAGCAGCTTTGGGAAGAGCCCAAACTGGGAAACAAACCCAAAGTTTGATGGGAGAATTGTTAAGCCAAATGAGGTATTTTGGTTCCCTGTACACCATGGAATATTACTAAGCAATAAAAAGGTAGTAACAGGCTCTAGAGATGGTTCTGGGGTGGGAGGCTAAGGGAGATGACTAAAGGAGAGGCCTGGGTTGTCCTGTGGTGGCGTGGCTGTGTCATGATTGCTGTGGTGAGGGCACAGATCTGAATGTGTGGTAATGATCCGCAATGTGCAGACACTGGAGAAATGTCCGACCTGTTTGACATTGTGCTCTCTTTATTATAAGATGCAGCCATTGGGATAAACTTTTGGGTGAAGGGTGAAAAAAGCCCCTTGCACCATGTTTGCAATTTTCTGCCAGCGTACAATTATTTCAAAATAAAAAGGTGGGGTGGGATTGACTTGTGGACGGAAGGAAGGATGCTTGATACTGTTCCGATGCAGGAAGTGGAGTTCCCTCTATGCACTTCTGACGGACCCTCTCGCGCACGTGGGCTTGCGAGCTCACTGTGGCTTGACCTGGACGGGCTTGGACCTTCATGCTTGGGTGCCTTACAACCAAGGCCAGATGCACAGCTCAGAGTGCTAAGCCTCTCCTTCTACCCAGGGAGCCTGTGGGAGTGGAGCTGCTGTCAACAGACAGCTCCAGACTTCCTGGGTCGTTGCCACCTGGGCTGCTGTGTCACCTGTCACCTTTGTTTCTGTCGAGCTGAAGCTTAACTCTGACTTCTTGTTGATCTTCAGCTTAGTTTAATTCATAGCCACTGCACTCTGACTGCTCTGAGTCAAGCATTTTACGGGTCCCCAAGTGCTTCAGAGCCACGTGCAGAACCAATATGCCCATTAACAGGGCTCCAATCCGTGCCTCCTAAGCCAAACCAACTTAACCAATCCAAACCAAGCCAGGCAAAGCAAAACAAGTGAGTTAAATGCATCTGCTTTAAGGATCTGAAATAAGCCAGAAAGACTTACGACATGCTTGTGTGGGTTCTTGCATTTTCAATACTGGTAAAATTCCTTGTTAAAAATAACACAAAAACCTTAAATACGTGCACATCTTTTGGTCTACCCAATCCACCTGTTTTCTATTGCAGTGGTGAAGCACGAACTTTCCAAATCCCTACTTTTCTTCTATCTTTCATTTGTCATCCAATAATACGCTGATAAACATCCAAAGTATTGTGATAAAATTTTAAATCTAGCTAAGTTAAACACTTTTTGATTGCATCTCAGTCCTGTCTTCCAAATGCACAGACACACTAGAGGTCTCTCCCGCCAGTGCTCTGCTTTCCCATCTGTGAGGTCTCGTTCCTACGCATTTGTGACACTTTCTGTTATTTATATCTTTACACAAATGCCATTGCTGTGTGGATTATTTTCTTATTCATATTTGCACTCTACACATCGACTTGACACTTTTTTATGTCAATATATACCTTACATCAGTCTGTCTCAATATTTCAATTGTCATATTAACCCTCCTACTAAATTATCTAACCACTTTTTTTGATATTTAGTTGTTTTCATTGTTTCATTATTTAAAGATTCTACTATAACCATGATAGTAAAAACCCCCTTTTGAAATTCAAAAATGATCCAAAATGTGGGTATATTGATTTTGTGATAAAAATATATCTCAAGTAAAAATTATTTGGTTATATCAACAAAAGAGCATTAATCAGTTGTTCCATGCAGTATTAGAAGGAGAAAGGTACAGTGGGCTGAACATTCTAATTATTATATTTAAATGCAAACTCAAATGATTCCCAGGTGTTTTAATATTCTTTAAATATGTTTTAATTTGAAGTGTAAATACAGTGTTCATGCAAAGATAGTGCGTTATTTTTGGGTTTTATGACTGTAAAGTTATCCAAAGATATGACTTTCTTAAATTTTTTTTAATTATCATTTTTTTCTTTAGACCCCAGGGCTGGTGATTTTGGGTTTCTTCTCTTGGATCTCAGCTATTCTATTTGTGGAGTCAGAAAAGTGAAACTAATCATAGTTCATCAAAACAGTCGCACTTCAATCTTCTAGCATTTGACTTAATATCTAAGTTGCCTACTGTAGAAGTGTGACTAACTTCACTTTTTTCTTTACCGACCTGCTCTAGCATACCCTCTATGCTTACAATTAATAATCATTTGGAGGAATTTTAATTATTCTTTCCTCTCATAGTCACAGAAAGTAATCTGGTGAAATGAGTGTTTTAATGGAAGGTAAGAATCACATTTTCCATCACAGTAGGAATATGTTAGGTGATTCCTTCCAGGTTAGTACACCCCCAGAGGCTGGTCACATGAGTAAAGAGAAATGTGATGAAATGAGACACTCAAAATAACTCAGAAAAGGGCTGGAGCAGCGGCTCAGGCGTTACAGCGCTTGCCTGACATGTGCAAGGACCCCAGTTCAACCCAAGTGTCAGAGAAACACAGGCCAGATGAAAAAAATAAATAAATAAAATTGATTCTCTTTCTCCCTCTCAGTCTCTCTTTAAAAAATAATTAAAAATCTTTGCATTTTTTCCTTTGAAATTTGCTGTACATTTACAGAACGTGATTCTGCTTGCAGTAAAACGTCAACCTGGGAGACAGTTCTGAAGTGTGCGGGACATGCAGCCGCTGCTTTTCAGTCCCGCCTCTTGTCGTGGTCCCCACCACTGGACAGAGGCAGCCTCCTCAGCCAGGTCTCGCTGCCTCCAGCCTTAGCCATCCACACCCAACGCATGGGCCCATTGCCTCGTGTAGCTCCCCTAAATGCCCTTCTGCTCCCTGCTCATATCAGGGCTGTGGTGTGACCCACTGCACTCCTTCCAGCACCCCAGGTCTTGAGAACGGAGGCTCTGTCCTCCCCGCCTCGTCCCGTAGCTTGCTGTACCCCTGCTTCCTCTGCTTTCCCTCTCACTCACTCTCAGGCTGGAGCGACCTCCACTTACCTTTCCCTGCCTGCCTCCACCTGCTGAGGTCCTCTGCTCCCTTAGCCTGGACCTGCAGAAAGCTCCCGACCTCCCCCAGGAGAGAGCTGGACTCCCTGTGACCCCTGAGGTCAGAGATCAGATCCCTTGTTTTAAAATCCTGTAGCAAGTGCCTGGCATCCAGATATAATTAAAATACAAAAAAGTTTTGTGTCATTAGAGTAGGAATATGAAACAGACTAGCAAGCTGCAGCACATTGACGCTAGAGCCTTCGCAGCTGATTTTACCTGTTCCCAAATGTTAGGAGTTGGGGCTGGAGCGGTGGCTCGGTGGTTGCAGAGTTTGCCTGGCATGCGCAAGTACACGGGTTCAAACCCCAGCACTACATACACAACTAAGTGTCAGAGCAACGAAGGCCATGTGAAAAACTCAATAAAAATTGATTCTCTCTCTCTCTGTGTCCTTCTCTCTTAAAGAAATGCTAGGAGTCTGCCACGATATGGCTGGGTTGTCTGTACCAGCTAGGACATCTTAGATAGCCATGGTCTGCTCTGAACTTGGTTCCCGCATTGAGCCCCCTTTGGCATTTATCTGTGAGAAGTGCTTTAGGAACTTGCAAGCTGGTGCTTAAACCATTGGTGGTAAACCCTTCACTATGTAAAACTATAATGAAAAATAAAATCTGTTAAAAGATAAAAAAATAAAATAAAATTAGTCACGGTAGGAGTACGTACACCATAGAAATGAGCGAGCCCTGCAAATATGGCGTTTTTCCTTTTAGAAAGCCAGCTGTTCAATTCACCACTGTGCACACTCACCCCTGCCCATGTAGGAATATGTGTCTGTGACTTTTTTCAGGCATCTCTCCCTGCCCCCAAAACACACTGTAAATTCAAATTGACAGGAAGTCAAGCTCCTCTTTATACAAAAAAAAAAAAAATAACATTTGTGGGCTATGCCTCATCTACTTCCAAAATGCGTTATCTGGATAAAATATTGACTCTTAAAATCTAAATGTAAAGTAAAAGAGGGAACAACGCTTTACTGAGCACTTGGACTCACATAACCACTGTGATTAAGGACTCGACATCAGGTCTGAGCTTCACAGCAGCCAGAAGGACAAATAGCACTTTCATTTCTCTGCATCATCTGCCACTGCACTTTGACTAAAGGAAAGAGGTGCATGGAGCCTGAACAGAAACAGAATTAAAGGTCATCTTGAATTGCACACTGCCCCACACTCCCTTGCACACATCTTGTTCACCGTGTTCACAGCAGCGTGGGTTCTCATCCTCCTTCAGCCTGGAGGCACAGAGGCCTGAAGAGGCTGAAAGCCTGTCATCAGCCCACACTCAGCCAGCCAGTGGGTGGACTGACCCTGTGAGCAAGCACAGCATCGAGGTCTCTGCTCCACCCTTCCCAACGCTCGTGTCGTGCTGCTGGCCTGGATGTGATGGCAAAGTCTATTGTGAGAGTTTATAGAACGGGAAAAATGGCTTCTGACTTTTGTAAGTAATCATACTTACAAAATCTCTATAAAAGAGGTGACCATAAGCTGCACAGGTTGACCCAGAGAAGAGTTCATCAAGGCCACTCAGGAGTCCTCTGGATGTCCCCAGTTTCATCTGACAGGAAGACAGGGTGGTGGAGCTCCGGACCTACGCACTGTGGGTCACTCCTAATACTGCCTTCCTCATGTACAAACTACCAGCAGGGTAGGTGGACAAACTACCAGCCAAATGAGGCAGTTCAAGGTTAAAACCCAGGTTGCCTCTTGAAGACCTGTTGTAGACCCAGGTCACAGTTACTGTGGTCAAACCTACTGATGATGGGACGGCACCAGGGGGCTGAACCACATCTGGTTTGGATATGTTGGTTTCCAGCCTCCTGTTAATTTCTGCACAATGTAAACAGAGGGGTCACCCCAGTTCACAGCACGGGACTGTGTGGTGGCTTCTCAGTGTCCCTCAAGTGAGGGACAGATACCACTTGCAGTTAAGATCAACACTCAGTTTCCCTTTTTTTTTAATCTGGCTCCACTCAAGAACGTTGGGTCCTGCTCTTCAGGACTTAAGACTCATCAGAGAGGGAACCATACACACAAAGCAAGCTCTGTGGGTGCCTGTCCAAGACACATGGGGTGCGAGGGGGAGGTCCCACCTCGGGAAGGGCGTGGAGGAAGGGCAGGTGCTGTGTAGAGGAGTAGAAGGGTTTGACTCCCTCTATCTAAAGGCTACACTTGTTTTCCATTGTTTTCAGTAGGTAAACACTCTTCTGATGATTGATAATGTGAACTGAAACAATTTGCGTAGAGATGAGTATTCGATAGCACGATACAAGGTAAAACAAAATGAGTGCAAAGGAAGTGCAGGAAAGCCTGAGGGGCATCCTGTGCAGATTCCCTGATGGGGACCACTCGGAGGGGCTTTCTGAGGAGATGGTGCATGTGCAAGTTAAAGAGTAGAGAGAAAGCCTTGTCAGAGCATGCAAGAAACACCAGATCCAGGGGGCATTGTCCTACAAGAAGCTAGTAAGAGAAACAACTGGGAATCTAAGTGCCATTGGATAAAGGTGTGTGCAGAGGCTGGGAAATGTGGTGATAACCATAATGCTCCCAGCACCACTGATTCAAGGGCAAGTAGGATGCTCGTTTCCTGGCCACACAACTCCAAGTTATTAACTCAGGCACAGTTAACCGCTCATGTTGTCCATTACCAGCTCAAAAATTCACGTTCCCCAGTGCTCAGTGAGGGGAAGCTTTCTCATCTTCCCTTAACGTCCCACACGTCATCTTATTCTGTGTGTCATTTAGCAAATGGTCGTTTCCTCCAAATATCTTGAATGGTGGCTTACGTGTGAGTGTCCTCAGGCCCAATGCAGCCCTGGCCCACCGTGGGGCATTTGGTGGCTTCTGATGTTCAGATGCTATGAAGTCCTCTTGTTAGGTTTGCTAAAATTCACTGAGATGCTTGCCTTTGACCATCATGCATCCTGACATCTGTAATTGAACCACTGGAGATGGCCAAACGTAGCCCAGAAACACACAGGAATGTTCTTTGACCAAACCACGAGACTGTACGCAAGACGCAGGGGAACGGGGGCGACTGGACCCCTGACGGCTGGCAGTGAGGGCGTGTGATGCGCCAGGGGCTTGACATGTGCAGAGAATTCTCTCCATGCCTCTCCTCGCAGCAGAGATCTGGCCAGGTCGGGGTTCTGCCACCAGAAGCTGCAGAGGGGGCTGCTGCTGTGCCTGGGATGCGAAGCACATATCACTCCTGACAGAGGATCCTCTGCCCCAGGCTCACTGCAAGTCACTGTCGCTCACACCTGGCTGCCAGTGATCCAGCCCAGAACACCCCGCGCTTTTCCTGCCCTCCTAGCTCCTGGAATCCGCTGGCATAAACTGGCATTGCGCCTGCCTTTAGGAGTCTGGAGTCGAGCTGCTGAAGACCTAAATTAGCTGGGATGGGTCCATTTGACAATCACCAAGGACAAACTGGCACCTGTGATCTGAGTCACTGCCTTTTAACTGTTTATTAAGTAGTGACAGTGACAGCTAAATAGTTCAGAGGAAGGAGCCCTTCTCTGTGTGTTCCGGAATGTGAGGACTCAGTGAAAGGCAGGGGCTGCACCAGCACGGGTGCCACCAAGAGAAGGGGCTGCAGGGGGGTCACAAGCATGCTGTTCTCTTTTTTTCCTGGGGAAGGTGCCTTAGAAACCTGGCACTGTGGAGCTCTGGTCTCTGCAGCCGATTCAGGGCAGATCCCACGAAGCCTTTCAGAGCAAATGAGAGTTCATTTGTCCACAGCAAAGGTGTCCCTGGGTCAGCAGGCACCAGGTTTCTGGTAAAAAGCCCCGTGTGAGTCACCCTGACATCTCAGGGCAGAGGACAGGCCCAGCAGGCCTATCTTGCTGACACGCGAGGCCTGACCTTGTCTGGCTAACTGAGATTCGGAGACCGGCATGTATTTTGCAAGTTCAAATGGATGGAACAAAGCATTCTTGGCAAGGAAACCATGCCTAGCAGGTGGACTTTCAAGGCAGCCCTTTGTCCCCAGGGGCACTCTTGACCCACAAGGGAGGGCAGGGCCAAATGCACTTTGCTGACTTCATGTTTGCTTCAGGTCAGATCTGTTGGGCTCCCATGGACCGTTTTCTGGAATAAGAGTTGACACCAGGACACACGTGCACACGCACGTTGATAACAGCACAGAGGCTGCTGGTTACAGCTAATGTAAGTTTTCCATGCAAGATTTAAGCTCTACAAACTTGAGTTTGAACCCTGAAACCTTCACTTTTTGCCATGTGATTTATCTGAGATAAATTTCTTGGCTCATCTGTGTCTAAGTTATTTTTTCCTCATGCATACACAAGGAGAATAATAACATCCCTGTTTTAAAGGACGGTGTCAAAGATCAGCCAGCTGATAGACTTTCTCGACCTTAGCACGGTTGGCATCTCGAGCTAATTCTTGGCCGTGGAAGGATGTCTATGCAGGTCAGATTGTCCCTCGACCTGCACCTACCAGGAACTCCCGGAACTCCCCCATTCCCCAGTGGTAGCAGCCAAAGATGTCTCCAGGTATTACCAGTTGTCCCCGGGGGAGAAAATTAACCCCCTGTTAAAAGCCACTGTTAAGACATATATAAAACTCTTAGAAAGTGGAAGGAATTTTCTGTCCACAGGCTGAGCATGGAGATGAAGACAGTGAGGATGAACAACATTTACGAAGAATCTCAGCGAGCTCGCTGTAAGTTCATACACACCTGCCACCTACCCAGATTCAAATTTTGGAAGTAGGAAGTCAGATTCTTCCAGCATGATACATTTTTACTCTGTACTACTGTGAAAATGCTATCTTAAATTAAACGAGGTCTGTTTCTTTTCTTTCTAGAGAAGAGGAGGGGACAAAACAAAAATGAGTAACACATTAAATTGCAGGATATTAATTATACAGAGCTACGCATTAAATGTTTGGCATCTAAGGAGCTAATTGTCTTCACAATGTTATTATTGCTTGCTACTTGTATAGCACTGTTGATGTAAACACAGCGTTTCATAAATACTCCGGGAAAGCTTATTGCTCTTATATGACTATGCCACATACTCATGCTCTCACCTTCTAATAAGCAATGTGAGAAGCACAGCTCACCCGCAGCAGAAACCTGCTGCAATTGCTGCTATCTGACTTTCTAAACATCCCCGGTAGCAACTGCACAGTGTTGTGCTAGAAACAGAAGTGATATCATCTGAATAAGCAAGAGTCCTAAGAAAAAAATCTATTTTTGCTATTTATTTTTCTACTTTAAAGAAACAGGCCAGTCTTTCTCAGAAAGAGTCTCACATCGCGGGGTAGTTTTTGGAGGAGGGGTATTTTTGGTTTCTTGTTTGCTCCTCCGTGAGGCCAATCCATCCCTGTCAAGTCTGCAAAGACTGTGCATGGGTGGGAGCCCAACCACACAGAGCATCTTCGCCACAGTCAGGCCTCCCTGAATACCACAGGGCAGATTTCTCCAGAAGAGCAGATACAGCAAGCAAGCACTCACAGGACGGAAGAGAATTGCAATCTACAAGGTAACCTGGGGTTTCTAGCTCAGGTCACCAGGCTCAGCAAACCCCTTGCCCTGTGGCAGCCCTGGCTGTTTGGAAGATGGAGGGTGGAAGGCAAGTCCCTGCTTGGTCCAGCAGCGGGCTCTGATGAAAGTGGATTCCCAGCATGGAGCACTGAGCACCTGAGCCCCTAGGAACACCTCTTTAACCGCACGCTGCTGGTACGTTCACAGGACTCTGCGGAACAGTCCTCAGTTCCACAGATGGAGCTGCGGCCCTGGACCCTGACCACAGGCAGCCCCACTACGTAGTTAACTAAAGAAAGCAGCTCAGGAGGAGAAGCACACATTCCCAGAGCCAAGGATGGAGATATCAGTGAGCCTCGCAGGCGGAGAAACTTGTGAGGCCAGAAAAACTCCTTCCAACTGTTATCCTTGCAAAATCCAAAGAACAGACACACAATAATCTATACTACTGATTTTTAGGGAGCAAAGTGGCAGTGACTTAAAATTTTTAAGAAAGATTTGAAAAAACTGATTAGGTTAGTTTTTAAATTATCTGTCATTTCCTAATCTATGCCTCTGCACAAATTTTTAAGTGTAGAGAAACATTTTTAATTTATCCATGTAGTTAGACTAAAGAATGAATGTTTAAATAACTCTGTAAACCAAGGATTTCCCCTAATACTCCATTTAACAATAGGTTAATCCAACTTACCTGTAAAATGTGATATATCACTGACAGCGACGGTCAGCATCTGACCACCAAGGAGGATCTGAGAGCATGGGGAGGGACAGGAGAGCTCGGGAAGAGGGGGCCCTCTCCTTCCTCCCTGCCCTGGGCCCTAGATCACACACCAGGAGAAACCCTGGAGCGCTGGTGCTGTTTGTCCCCACGGTGGGTAGCTCATTGAGAATTGTGGCTTCAGGGGTGGATTTTGATAGCTCAGAATAAATACTTCAGGAATTCAGCACAAGCCTGAAAACTGCAAATTTAAGTTGGGATAGTTTGATATATGACATCTCAAAAAGTGTATTCATAAGGAAAAATTACATAAAACAAAAAAAAAAATGTTTACGCAGCACTAGGGGATGATAATTTAGATGAGAAACGGGCGCCCATTCTAGTAACAGGCGATTTAACCAGAGTCGAAGGCTTGAGCGCAGCTGGCGCATTTCACCTCATGCTAAGGAAGCCCCGACTTCACTCCTGTCATAGCACAACTACCCTGCTTTCCATCCTCGCCCTTACCTGTGAAAGCCCACCGTGCACCTGCTCTGTGGGGCATCTGATTCTGAAGTTTTCAGGGCTCATCACAAAGTCAGCTCTCTGTGATGCCCATCTGACACCTCAGTATCAGAGGTATTGCTTCTCAAAATCAAGTTTATTTATGAAACAAACTACACTTTCATGCTGTTGCAACAATAGAAGCCTGATCCTCACAGGCCTGCTCTGCTCTCGGTGGCTTGAGCTGAAGCCTGGATGTTCCGAGTTACCTCTGCTGGTTTGGCCTAAGGTTTCCTCTGAACCCATGTTCAATTCATCCGAAGGTTTTCTCTGTGTGTGGTGAACTGCCCCTAACTTGATACAGTCCACTCTTGTGAAAAGTAGCGGAGGGTCAGCTAATCACAAGTGCCCAGCAATTCAAACTGTCCAAGTAAGACAGACGGGAGCCGTAGCCAATCGGCTGTCTCTGTACCCAGCTTCCCTTTCCTGAAGGCACTTCCTTTTCTCCAGCTATAAATAGAACTCGTCCATATTAGTACTGGACAGACTGAACAATTTTTGGTGGAGAACTTGCAGGGTTGTAGATCTGCAAAACTAGGTGTGTTGTAATTCTGTCTTTTAATGCCTCTTGGAATAAGATGTCAGATCTTTTTCGGGCCAGACCTCAAATAAATTCTCCTTGCCTGAGAGTACATCTCATGGCACATGGTTGGCCCTGGGGCCAAGGGCACAGTAGGACTGGGGAGGGTGGGGATGAGATTTTTTTTTTTTCAGAATTAAATTATCACAAAAGTATTATTTGGCTTCTTGGAGAAAGTGATTAGAAACATGAGCACATTTACTTTGCTAAGGGAATTGAGGTGGTAAATTCTCTCTGCAGGCAGAACAGCAGGTGATAAACCCTGCAGCTAAAGAGAGCCTGGGAACTCTCTGGGGACTGAAGGGCTATCCCTGTGGCTCCAACTCAGAGTGAGGGTCCTGGGGTGAAGGAGTCATGGGAAGGGCTGGGAGATGCAGTCAGTGGAGCATCTGAGAGTGAAGAAGGAGCCAGTAGAAACAGGCTCTGGCCTGTCATGCTGGGGGAGTCACCTGGACGAAACAGGGGTCCAGGAAAGGGGAGAGTGAACCTGACATAAGAAGTGCGTCTTCTCCCTGCACCCACCCTGGGCAGTAGGTTCGCCCCAGGGCTCTGCTTCAGAAAATCAGATGCCCTTTTCTGCTTAGCAGACAAACGGTTTTAATGAGGAGATTCTAATTAATAAGCTGAACAAATAAATGGACTTAATATTAATAAAGAAAATGCCTGGTAGTTTTGATGGAGGTCTATTTAGGTCCAGATGACTTAAATTCATCAGTGTAATTTTCTGTTTCCGCCTTCTATATATTTTCACTTTAAAATCTAACTCTGTGTCTAAAATTATCAGGAAATTGTAAAGAAAAAGAAGCAAAATGCCCTTCTTCATTCCACCGGCCTAACCTG